>PVIJ01008483.1:0-73909 GCA_004024925.1 Scalopus aquaticus | reverse complement strand
GGGGGGGGGAGGAAGGAGCCGGAGGGAGGGAAGGGAAAGGGCACAAAATGGAATAGAAAAGAACACAAGGGACCATGGAGATGGATCACGGGTGAATTGGTGGTGGGCTACCCAAGGGGAATGCAAAATGTAAAAGACATAAATAACAATAAAAATATATATTATAAAAAAAAAGTATTGTATTCACTTTCATTTATCTGCAAGCATTTTTTAATTTCACCTTTGATTTCCTCACTGATCCAATTATTCATCAGTATATTTCTCAAAATATTTGTGGATTTCTGTTTTTACATTTCTTGGTCAATTTCTAGTTTCATATTATTATGATCCAAAAAAAAACTTCATTGGCTTCTATCTTCATAAATTTATTTATAATTGTTATGTGTAGCAATATATGGTTTACTCTTAAAAATGTTTAATAAATGTTACTGGGAAAAATGGGCATCCACATGATAAAGAATGAAGCTAAATTACTACCTAACACCATATGTAAAAGTAAATTCAAAATGGACTAAAGACTTCGATGTAAGACCTGAAACAAGAAAATGATAGAAGAAAATAACTCTTCACATCAGCCTTAACAATGTGTTTAGGGACTCTACTCCAACAGCAGAGAAAACAAAAGTAAAAATAAATATATAGAACTACAAGCTATATATCCTCTGCACAGCAAAAGAAATTTGTAGCAAAACAAAAAGACATACTGTCAAGTGGAAGAAGATATTAGCACATCTTACATCTAAAAAGAGATTAATAACCAAAGTCCAAAGAATTCATAAAACTCAATAATAAAAACAACCAGATTAAGAAATGAGAAGAAAATCTGAATAAACACTTTTCCAAAGAAGTCCTAACAGATGGCTAATAGGCATGTGGAAAGATGTTAATCTCTTATTATTAGAGAAAAGCAAATCAAAACAATTATTAGATATCCCCTTACACATGAGAATGGCAATTATCCAAGAGACAAGAAATAACAAATGTTGGAGACTATGTGGCAAGAAGGGAATTCTTATACATTGTGGGTGGAAATGTAAATTGGTGCTCCCATAATGCAAAGCAGTGTGGGGATTTCTAAAAAAATTAAAAATAGAATTTTAAATGATCCAGTTTCCCACTCCTGGGAATTTACCTGAAAAAAAAAAAACAAAAAACACTAATTTCAAGAGATATATGCACATTTCTATTACACTACTATTTACAATAGTCAAGAGCTGGAAATAACCTAAGTGTCTATTGATTGATGAATGGATAAAGAAAATGTGACTTTATGCAAACACACACACAATACCTATAACACACACACACACACACACACACACACACACACACACACACGATGAAATTCTGCCATTTGCAACAACATAAATTAACCTAGAAGGAATTATGCTTTTTGAAATAAACCAGACAGAAAAAGGTAAACATCGTATGATTCATTCGTATATGATAAATAAGCAGATGAACTAAATAAAAGAAAAATAGACTATTAATCTATTAAAAAAACAGTCATCTGTATAATGGAATAGGAGATACTCTAATTTCTGGGAAAGAATCACAGCCAGTACCACCCCCCTCCATCTACTACTCAAAATTCAAGGAGCTATGGTAAAGATGGAGAGAGTTTAACCCAATTTAACGTCATTTTTTTCTGACAGTGTCAGCGAGCTAACCACTTTCAAATAGCCTCATTCAATATGTATATCACTGGCTCTTTGTATTGTTTTGACCATCTGCACATAGTTGCTCATACTTTTATTTTTTTATTAAAATGGTTCCTCACCACATTCCAACAATTTTATGTCCAGTACTATATAAACATGCAATAAACGAAACTAGAGTAAGAATCAATAGAGGCCAATGATCAGTCTTAATTCTGAGTCTATCAACAAACATTTAAAATCCAATTGCTGCAAACCAAGAAGAAATTCAATGATCAGGGAATCTGAGTTCTTAGAAAAGGAATGTAGCTCAGGAGACTTTCCTGCTTTCAGAAAGGTAAGTATTGGTTTCCCCATTCTGTTGATATATTGAGTTTGACTGAATCTCAGACATAGACAGTAAAATGCCCAAGTCACACAGGTGATTTGAGCAGTGAAGAGGAAAAATAGTCCTTGTCTCTTGTGTCCTTTCACAACATCGTGACTACTCTATCCCAATAGCCATCTTAGTTTTGAATTTGTTTTGTACAAATAAACTTTTAATAAAAATTATTATAATAGCAGTATTAAATGCAATGTGAGTTAACAAATGGAAAGAAATTAAAATTGAGCCGGTAAAGTCATTTTTTTAAATATACTAAAGACATATTATTCACAGGGCAAACTAAATAAAAACATTAAGTAAACGTAAACTGTTGTGTAATATGGACTATACAGTTCATTAAAGGAAAAGCAGAGATCAAATTCAACACTATCCACAAAAAAGCAAATATTTGATATAAACTATCAAGATATATGATAACTAATAAACACAATAAAATAAATTCATTAGCTCAGTATTTGAAATATAGAACATTTGAACACGACAAAAATATATAAAAAATTAAGAAGTTAGGATTTTCTTATTTCATTCTAAGAAAGTCTCCAAGGAAAATTAACAGGGATAAAAGATGGCTGGAAGACAAGTTGGTTAATCATGGAATGGTGGCCACTAAGGCAGATAAAAAATACTATCTTTTACTCATAACAATTTAAAATTTGCAATAAATATAATCTTCTATAATTCACATTAATTCAACAATGTGTAATTTCAATGAAAGAATTATTATAGTAACACTTGCTTTATTGTCTTAGACCTAAATGTTAAATGGCAGTATATTTGAATAATAACATAGTATTTTATTCACAATTAAATTACATCAGCTCAGCAAAAGTTTTATTTTGGATTATATGCCTTAACATCAAAGTTTATAAACTAGAATTTTTGAAGTAGTACTTTAAAAAACTTTTGAAGATTTTTCGGGCCTCCCTGGTGGCGCAGCACTTGAGCGCTGCACTGTGGAGCTGTCGGCAGTGCACGATGCGGGTTCGATGCCCAGCCGGGGAGAGTCCCACATGATGCGGCAGACCTCTCCTGCCTTGCCCGCTGCTCCCCTCAGCAGTGTATTTCTGATCTGCCTGTTCTGCTCCCCACTCTGTCTCTGCTGAACCCTCTCACCGCCCCACACCTCTGGCCTGTACCCCAGCTTGTATAAATAAATCTTTGGAAAAAAAAAAAACTTTTGAAGATTTTGAATTTTTATACTATTGTCTTTTAATGGCTTATATAATTTAAAATGTAGTTATATACAACTATATTGCAAACATAACGTAATCTAAAAGCAAGGAAATGTAAAAGGAGAAAAAAAATCTATTTCACCCACTATAACGCAACCTCTACAAAACAAAAACAATGAACTGTCTGGTGAACTATTAGAATCACTTTTAAATTAGAGTTTCTTGTAGTCAGCATTACTGGTAAAGAATTTATCAAAACAAATAACTTTTTACTAAATGTAGACATGAAAACATTCACTATGGAATACTTAAAAATTTTTTTTTCATTTTAACGCAATGTCATAATTTAAAAAGCGGAAAAGATAGTGCTTGAAATTCTCATTCTTAGTATAATAGTGGAAACACAATTCACAGTATAATTAAGTCTACTTTTGACATTATGTGCAAGGCTGGCACTTCTTTCATTCAGATTGATATCAATTATTTAATCAAGCATGACTGATAGTCTGTAATAATCGGCAAGAAAATATTTGAGATCCACAAGATGAAAGCCTGCTATATAAGTAGTACAAATATGCACTAAATTAGGTAACATTTCTAACCAAAATCCAAAGGATGTTAAACTAATGTGACATTAAGTTTTAAATGACATGGGTCCATCAAATACAGAAAGGATATGGTTTATCTTATAATAATTTGGAATTGAATAAAGTTTCTTAATTATCTGCTAATACTACTTCAATGAGTCTCTTCCATCCATGTATAAACATTAACTAAGCACTGCAGTAGACATACTACCAACTCTAAACTTAAACTTTCTTCCAACTTGCTAACTCACCCTTTCTTCTCAATGTTCTTATTCAATATTGCAAATACTCATTCTCTTTATCATACATTTGGGTCATTTACCATACATTTACCACAAATTGGGTCATAGGTCACACTTCCTATTACATTGCATAGTTTTTGAACACAGAGATTGCTACTTATTTTTTCACAAGATAAAGCTCTCTACATATCCAAACAAAGGCTTGATTTTGGACACATGGTATGAAAATAAAGAATCATGGATTAGTCATTACTCTCTGGACAAATGATTGCATCAAAAGCATTGCTTGAAATTACTCGATCTTATCTTTTACTTCTCCCATAACTAAGTGGTAGTCAGTGATTGAGTTCCTATCTAGTACTTCCATTTCCCATAAGGAAGAACTTTCCTCTATTAGAAGACCAGCTTTATTTT
The DNA here is from genome assembly GCA_004024925.1 of Scalopus aquaticus. NCBI lineage: Eukaryota > Metazoa > Chordata > Mammalia > Eulipotyphla > Talpidae > Scalopus > Scalopus aquaticus. The sequence goes on along the minus strand of PVIJ01008483.1, from coordinate 69,451 downwards.
GGAGAAAATTTGATTTCTGACTTTGTTCAGAGTTGTTCTTCCAGATTTCAATTACTCCAGGATTACCAAGGATATTGCTGCACAAATACTATTTCTTTTGTAGCAAAAACAAATTGCAAGATCAGCAACCTGTAACTATCTCCAGAGTTAGGCAAGAATTCATGAGACATAAAGTCAGAGAGTTGGACATAATATTCTGGCCTGAAAAATCAAGGTGAGTACTGAAATAATCTAAGACAAATCATTCTGATTTAGTGTATTTTAGAATGGTTTCAATTTATATGTGCCAAGCTAAAGCTTCTCATTGTATTCAAGTAAAAATTGTATTGAATGGACAGTTTGAAATCTATCCTAAGATTTATAAATTAAAATCATTGAGGAGTTATTATAATGAATATCAAACTGTACTAGCATAAAGGACCTGATGTTACTTAGCCTGAAAAAAATTCCAAATAAAAAGACATAAGAGTAGCTATAATAGGTGAGGAGAGTTACTGTGAAAAGGTAGATAGTGAGGCACTCTCTTCAGAATTCCCTGGGATTAGAATAAAACAAAATTATATTTAAAAAAAAACCCATGCCCATTCTACAAGCCAGGAAAAGCAACAGTTAGCATTGTTAAATACTTAAGGTAATTTAAAGAGATTTAGAGACAGTTTTTGAAATGCCTAAATAGAGAATATAAATACTATCTCCAAAAGTATTTGAGGGAATCTTGCCTCTATTTCACATTTTGAATTTTGAATGCTCATTTTCATAGTTTTATTTGATTATCACAAAAACCTTGAGAAATAGAAAGGCAAATGGATACTCATTTGCTTAAGATAGAGCAGTTTTAGCTTTTTACCAAGATGTGGCCACTTCATTTTTAACATTCCCAAAAGTATTCCAGCTTAGACTAAACTATATGGATGCTGTAACTATAACTTCCCCCATCCCTGGCATTATCGCTTATAATTGAGGAAATCAAGATACTTGTCTGGATTATAAAATTGATGAATAATTATACTGATGTTTAATAGGTAATCTCTGATTCTTCACTGAAGACCACCAAGTGGCGTCACTGAAGACTAGAGCAGAAGGAAAAGAGCTCTGTCCTAGTCAAATTACTAATTCATAAAAACATGGGATATAATAAATCATTTCTTGCTGTAACCTTCTAAGTTTGGGCGTGATTTGTTATGTAGCAATAGATAACTTGGACAGATTTGGTACCTGAAAGTAAGAAGTTTTGACAGCAAACAAAAATAAACAAATAAAACACATAGCATTGACTGGGACAGGATAGTGGATAGGAGCTAGAAGGAACTGTTGGTGAAAACTTGAATGGCCTTAGGGAGACTAGTAGAGCTTCAAGGACAATGAGGAAAATGTTATTGGAGGCCAGTGAAAAGGGCAGCTGAGTTATACACAGACAGAACATTTAGTAAAACTGTTGCCTGCAGCAATATGGAAAATAGAAATGCAACCTAATGATCTCAGAAATCTTTCTAAAGAGATTCTCAGGCACAAGTTCTTCTAGCTACCTATGATAGAATGAAAGATGAGAAACAAATTAAGGATGAAATTCTTAAGTTTTCTATCATAAAAGAAACACTAAAGGCTCAGGACAGTCCAAGTCAACAAAAAATGCTAGAAGTAAAAAATAGTCTAAGAGAGAAATTAAGTTCAGGTCACCACTTAGTAAAGTAATGTTAAAGGTAAAAAATAAAGAGCCATTTTCAAGACTGAAGACATACTTCAGACGGTGTTTCATGGACCCTTGCAGCTAGACATGACATCTAAGGACAAAAGCTTTATTGGCAAGCCCTATAGAACCTCTCATTTTAAATTCTGGGCTTCTGGAATATTAGGGGCATTGTTTTGGCCTCACAGGGTATCCAAAATATAGAAGAGCCTATTTTGAAATTACTTATGGATGTGGTATTATCAGTTGGAATGGATTGTAACTGCACACATGAAGTCTACAAAACTTTTAAAAGAATTTTGCCACTTTAACTGAAAAAAGATAATGACATAAGAGAACAAAAAAGGTATCAGGACCCCCAAGTTTCCTGCAGGCAAAAAGAAGGCTAAGAAAATTACTCAGTAAAAAACATACACTATTTCGTACAAAAAAGAAGAATAAACCCAATATCAGATCAAGTACTCTGAGGAAAAAAAAACAATAGAAAATCATTTTTATGGAGCAATGCTGGATTTTAACATTATTTTTTAATGGCAACATGTGATTGATTAAATTTCAGAACTGCTATGGACTAGAGATGGTCATTTGCTTCCTGTTTTTCCCTTTCTGAGCAGAACTGTCCATTGCTGTTATTCTATTCCTATCTTACCACTTTATGTTGGGTATGGGGAACACATAACTCATACCTTTTCCACAAATTAAGATCAAGAGAATCCATAACTGAGAAATGAGATCTTGGATTATGAGATTAGACTACAGTAGAATAATGGCTTGTGGAAGTTAGAGAAAGTGAATTTATCATATGGCAGAAACAGTCTAAAAAATAATGATTCTAAAAACTTTATGGTAGAATAATGATAACTGCATATCTTTGAAAGTTCTCATTGAGAGTTGACTTATTATTCTTCTCCTTGAATTAAATGAGTATTATTGCTTTGACTAATTGAGCAGAAGTGATACTGTGCCAATTTCAGCTGATCATATTCCTTCAACTCAATAAAGAATATTAACTCAATGAAGCTACAATCACAATTAATAGGGGGAAACTAGACATTTCCCCCTCAGTATTGGGAACAACGTAACAGTGTACTATTTTACTACTTCTATTCAACATTATGCCAATAATTCTAAATACTGAAATAAGGGGGGGGGGAAAGATATAGGGATATAAACTTGAAATTGAGAAATAAACTGATATTACTCCTACTCAGAAAAAAAAAACTGCAAAAATTCTTGGAATTAATAAGCATGTATAGTACCTTCATAGGATATAATGTTACTATGTAGAATACTTTCTTACACACTAACAATGAACAACAGAAATTAGAACTTATAAAACAAAACTCTAGTATAAAAATACTATACTTAAATAGAAATTAAAAATATACATAGCGTTTGTATATGGAAAACTACAAAACACTGAAGAAATCAGAAATTTAAAAAGTGGAATGATACTTTATGTTCATGGATATGAAAATTCAATAACGTTAAGGTATTAGTTTGATCTATTAGCTCGACGAAATCCTCCAAATAATTATAGTAGTTTTACACCCAATTATTTAAGTGTGGAAAAATTATTTTTATTTTAATATATTTACATATATGTATATGTGTGTGTGTGTGTGTGTGTATTTACCTCATTGCTCCTTTTTGTACAATGATTGATTTCCTCCTCTCAGCTGTAGTCTCCATAAAATTCCCACCACCAAAACCCGTGAACCATCACCACAGTCTCTTATGCCCTTCCCACCCCGTTCTGATCCCTCTCCCTTCCCCTCCCCTGCTGAATGTCTCTGATATATAGTTGCCTGCTAGTTTTGTCTTTTTTTCCTCCTGGTCCCTTGTTTGTTTTCCCTATATTCCTCCTATAAGTGGAAGAATCCAATACTTTTTCCTTTTAATTTATTTCACTGAGCATAATCCCTTCCAGCTCCGGCCATGTTGCTGTAAATGGTATGGGTTTGTCTTTTTTGATTGCTGAATAGTATTCCATTGTGTATATATACAACATCTTTTTGATCCAGTCATCTGTTTTGGGGTATTTAGATCATTTCCATATCTTAGCTATTGTAAATAGTGCTGCAATAAACATAGGAGTGCAGGTTTCCTTTCAGATTAATGTTTTTGTGTCCTTTGAGTAGATTTCTCAGAGTGGAACTGCTGGGTAATACAGTAGCTCCGTTTTTAGTAGTTTCAGAGTCCTCCACACAGCTTTCCACAGTGGTTGGACCAGTTTACATTCACATCAGCAGTTGAAGAGGGTTCCTTTTTCTCTACAGCCTCACCAATATTTGTTATCGCCAGTATTTTTGATATGGGTCATTCTCACCGGTATGAGGTGGCATCTCATTATGGTTTTTGATTTGCATTTCCCTGATTATAAGTGATGCTGAGTTTTTTTCATTTACCTGTTGTCCATTTGCATTTCCTCTTTGGAGAAGTATATTCTTAGCTCTTCTGCCTAAATGTGAAAATATTTAAATGTCCTCAACTGCTCACTAGATGAAACATATCCATACAATGGAATACTATTAATCACAAAGAGAAAGAAGCAAAATACTAATACATGCATCATTATGAATGAATCTCAAGTGCATTATGTGAAGTGGAAGAAGCCATACTGAAAATAATGCATGTTACGTGATTCTATTTATACTATATTCTGGAAAAGACAAAAGCTATATGGTACAGAAAACAGACCAGTAGTTGCTTTAGGTCTGGAGGTGAGAGAGGATCATACTACAAAGTATACAAGGAAATTTCTATGAGTGACTAAATTGCTAGGTATCTTGACAATGGTGATAGCCACATAACTCCAAGTGTTCGTCAAATCTCATAAAACTGTACACTAAAAATGAAGAATTTAACTAAATGTAAATTAAATATAAGTTAAAGCTCAGTATTTTTTTAATTAGTTAATAATAGTTAAGTGTGGAGGTTTGGACTTCTGGGGTTGAGTTGAGGTAAACAACTACATAAAACATGAAGTAAACAGTCTTGAAAATCTCTCCAAGGAGAAATCCCCAACTGGTGTAACAACAATAGGTGACAGTATAATCTCTGTTGGCCCATTTTAGCTTTGAGGACTGCTGGGCAAGCCCTGGGGGTAGAGCTCCCAAATTAGTCAGCATCACTACTAGGTACCCTGAACCTTACCTGGTGTCCAGAACTGCTAATCTCACTACAATAACTTAGAAGGCATCCAACTTCAGCCAGACTGACAGGCAGCTCCACCCATCCACCACACAGGGTGGCTGACATAGAACCATTATACCACCCACCCTGTACACAACAATTGCATACCTTGACTTTTTTCCCATTGGTCATAACCATGCCAGGCCAACAATTCCACATAGCATGACACCCTACCATAGAAGGCCAGTGAGTGCAGCTCACACAGAGGATACACCTGGAGCACTTAGCTGCTGAAGCATCAGGAGACTGTGCTACTGGACTCCATAAGGCCATTCTTAGAAGATCAGGAGAAGCAACAGAACTGACTAGTACATAGAAGCAAGGAAGAGAATCTGGCAGATTGTGGAGACAGAGGAAAATTTGCCAAAGAAAAGAGCAAGGCAAAAAACCCTGAAAAAGGCTATGAAGAAAGGGACATAAGCAAACTAGTTGAAGAAGAGTTCAAAGCAATGGCTATAAAGATGCTCATCCTACTAAGGAGTAAAACAGATGAGCTAGAAAATTTAAGAAAGACCCAAGCATAATAACATAACTGAAGAATAAGAATAACTGAAAAATATAATAGAGAGCCCAACCACAGACTGAATGAAGCAGAATTGCAAACTAGTGAGCTGGGAGACAAAGCAATAGAACTCACCCAGAGAGAACAGCAAAATAAAAAACAATAATTTTAAAAAGCAAAAACACTTTAAGGGATCTCTCTGGCACCCATCAAGAGGTGATACCTATACTCATAGTATAGGTATCCTAGAAGAAGAAGAAAAAGAGAAAGAGTCAGAAAAATTATTTTAGGGAATGATGGCCAAAAGTATTCCTAATCCAGAAAAGAAAACATAAATCCATGTATAGGAAGTTAAGAGAATTCCGAAGAAGAGGAACACAAAGACATTCACAATAAGACACATTATAGCATAGATAGCAAAAGTTAATGATTGCAAAAAAGGATCTGAAAAGCAGGAAGAAAATAATAGCTTGCCAGATACAAAGGAAAATCCATAAAACTATCAGCTGATTTTTGAACAGAAACTTTAGGCCAGAGAAGACTATCAAGACATACTCAAATTCCTAAAAGGAAGTTCTTAACCAAGAATTCTTTACTCAACAAGGTTAACACTCAGAATTGAAAGAAAGAGCTTCCCAGGAAGGAAATGTTAAAGAAGTTTGTCACCACCAAAATGACCTTGCAAGAAATGTTAGTGGCACTTCATTAAGCTGAAAATAAATTGCACTAACAAGAAATCACATGAAGAAAAGTTCCCCCTAAAATGTAATTATACAGTAAAAGTAGTGAATCAATCACTTATAAAGTAAGCAAGATTAAAATATAAAATTAGTAAAATTAACTGAAGTTACAGTGATAGTTAAAGGACATATAGAGACAGACAGACAGATAGATAGATAGATAGATAGATAGATAGATAGATAGATAGATAGATAGATAAAATGAGACATCAAAAATATAAAAATATAAAATATCGGGAGAGTGTAAAAAATGTTAAGCTCTGCAATGTGTTAAGAACACTACACACACAGTATGTTCTAAATAAATAAGTGGATAAAGATAAATACCATATGATTTCATGTATATGTGAAATCTATAAAAACTAAACTCATAGAAAATTGATGGTTACCAAAAATGGGTATAGGAGAATTGGCTGAAAGTAACTGAAAGATACAAACTTCTCATTGCAAGATAAATTTGTTCTGTGAGTGTAATGTACAGCATGACTATAACTAACAATACTATATTATATATTTGAATTGATAAGAGAGCACTTGGCAACTTAAAAGTTCTAATAAAAAAACATTAATTATGATTGGTGTTAATTAAACTTACTGTGGCAATCATTTGCAATATTTTCATGTATATACAATCTATACATATAACAAATCATTATACTATACACCTTAAACTAATACAATGTTAAGTGTATGTCAATTTACACATCAATTAAAACTCATAAAGCCAGAGAGGGGAAAGAATTATAAAATATTGTACAATACAGATAGCTAGGTTTAAAAACTTAAAAAAAAAAACACTAAAAATTAAATTATTAAAATAAAGAAAATATGACAAAAGGTGTTAAAAACTAAACTCAACTTTCCCATACTACATAAGCCTTTCAAGAACATAGAAAAATTCTATCAGGTTATCTATAATAAGTGGTGCTTTTCCTTTTCTATTCCAAAATACTGTCAACATGTTACTTTTGTAATCAGAAGTCAAACTTTGAATTTTAAGAAATGTCCAGAGCAAGCTTGTTGCTATTAATTCCGTTCACATTTTGCATTTGTATTCCAATACCTCAATAAATTAAAGAGAAAATGTTCTTTGAAATCATCCTCAATAACAAACTTTTTTGGATCTTCCCAGTACATATCTATCACAATCTGTTTAACAAGTCTTGTTAATTTATTTGGAAGTAGACAACTAGTTTAAGTATATTTTAAACAAACCAAATTTCCAGAGGCTTGACTGACCATATGAGAACATGAACCACAGGAATTCTTAAATGAATCTGTGCAAACACTTGCCTCCCAGTTCTCCTTCATCACTCGACTGTTGCAAAAGGAGAATGTCAGACGACTTGAAGTGTTGAAATATAAACTCCCTCTGAAATCTAAGTTGTATTTTTGTCAGATTACTGACAAAGTTAAGGGAAATTTATTTTTTCTCTAAACATAATGAAAGTATAAAGGAAAGATTCAGCTATATTTGTCCTATCTATGCTGACAGACAAGTCTCCAGTTGTCATCAGTGGGGAATATGGGGACATTATATGACAGAGAAAATACTTTTCAAGTGTCTGTATAGTGATAGTGAAGGAAGAATGAGGGAAGTAAGAAGTCATTTTCTTAAACAAAAAAGTCAGGAGAAAAACACAACAGCAAGGAAAAAAAAACTGGTATCACCTAAAAGCATCCTTAGTTTTTATTTCCTTTATTCTTTATTAAAATTTTAATATGGAGGAACAGATTTCAAAATTATCTAAGACAACAAACACTTCTGAAATATAGAAGAATTACTCACTTTACCTCAATAAAGCAAGTTAGAATGTAGTGTCAACAGAATTCTTACCTCTAGAAAACATGACCAAAGTGAGGAACACCAGCTATGGAATGAGGAAATTCATCATCATCATAGATCATTCACTGATAAGTAACACTGTGCATTCTTTATGTTAATAAATTCCTATGATGGAAAAATCGTGTCAAAGAGCAGGATATCAGTTCATGTTTGCCCATTTAGTAGATAACTCTACAGTTTCTGAAAGTTGGGGTTGGGATTGGTGGAATCAGTAATTTATGTAGACATTTTTATCTGTGCAACTAGAAAATTCAAGTAATTTTTTTTCCTAGTACAATACACCTCAATTTTAGAGCATGTCTGGATTTGAGTCTTGTAATAGATCTACAAGCAAAAAATAGTTATGGGAATTGGTCCTGAGGAAAATCTATCTTACGTGGCAGTTGTCTCAGGCATAACTATTAAAATTTTCTCAAACAATGGCAGGTTAATGCCTCATAAAGAAACAGAGAGATCACTACCACTGGGGTTGGGGAAATTTCTACCAATGAGAGTAGGAAGGCCACCTCCACCAGCAAAGAAGACTCTTCACAATTTAGGGGTTTAATATCCCCATTTTATCAAGATCTCTTTTTTTTCTTGGAATTTCCCTCCATTCTGTTATGAATTTGTCAGTCATTTACATATCTGTATAACTTTAGTTTTACACCTCTATGTGTACATGCATTTCTCACCTTCCACACCTCCTGTACCAATGCTATCCTCTCCTCCCTTTTCTACCCCTGTTCCCTCTGGTACCAGGATATATTTTCCAGAATCTAATAATGGTTTTTGCTCTTTGCTAGTACATAGTTTTTGGTTATTTATATTCCACAGATAAGTGAAACCATCCAGTATGTGTCTTTGACTTTATAATTTCATTTAGTATAATTACCTCAATGTCAATTCATTTTGTCCCAAAAGGTGCTATTTCATCTTTCTGACTAGCTGAGTAATGTTCCCCTGGGTCAATATTCCACAATTTCTTCATCCAGTCATCTGTCATTGTGGAAAATACCACCACAAACACAGGAGTGAATAATCTTTTTGTATTCATGTTTCGCTATTCTTTGGATAAATACCTAGCAGTGGTATTGCTAAAAATGGATATAGATTTTTCCATTTTTCTTTTTTTAAGTTATCTCTATACTGTTTTCTACACAGGTTGCATCAAATTGAATTCCCATTAACAATGGATTAGTGTTACTTTTTCTATACATCCTTGTCATCATTAATTTTTTCCATTCATTTTGATATAGGCCATTCTCACAGGGATAACTCATCGTGGTTTTGATCAGCATTTCTCTTGTAATAAGTGATGTTGAACACTTTTTCATTTACCTTTACTAGTTCACTTTTTTGGAAAAGTGTTTGTTTAGGTCTTTAGCTCATTTTTTGATTGGCTGGCTTGTTTTTTTGTTGTTGTTGTTGAATTGTATTAGTACTTTATATATTTTGGAAATTAAGCTCTTGTTAGATGTGTGGCATGAAAATATCTTCTCCCAGTCTGTACATTGCCTTTTTGGTTTTGTGATGATTTCTTTTTAGGTACAAATGCTTTTTAGTTTGATGTAGTCACACTCATTTTTGCTTATGTTTCCCTTGTTGTTAAGGTCGCATTCCGAAATACACCTTTGCAGTTGAGATCCAGTAGTATATCCTATGTTTTCTTTCAAGTAAATTATGGTTTCTTTCAAGTATATTATTGTTTCAGGATCATAACCAAATTTTTACCCCATTTTGAATTAATTTGTGTGTATGAATTTAGTGTGGATCTAGTGCTATTTTTTTCACATGTAGTGATTCATGTTTCCCAACAGTGTTTGTTAAAGAGATTTTTTTTTCCATTGTATAATCTTAGCTCATTTCTCAAAGATTAACTGTTCATATCTGTCTAAGTTTATTTATGAACTTTCTATTCTATTCCATTGGTCTGTGCTTCTGTTAATGTTCCAGTACCACATTGTCTTGATTACTATTGCTGTGTAGTATAGTTTGAAGTCAAGGAGTGTAATACCTCCACTTTTCTTCTTTTCTTTCATGACTGTTTTGCTATTTGTGGCATTTTATAATTCCAAACAAATTTTATAATTGTTTTGTCTATTTCTTGAAAAATATCATTGGGATTTTGAAGGACATTTCAAGATCTCACCACATACCTCATTTCAATTTGTGGGATACCATTTTTTTTTTTCCCAATCAGTGTTCTCATTTTAACAGTAGACACCTTGCAAGAATGGGAGTTTGACTTATCCTGCAGCTCAGTCAGGTGCAGCCTTTGAGATTCTTCCTTTGATTTTGGAGAAATTATTGCTAGTTTATAGGAAATAAGAGTCCATGCAGAGTATTAATGGAAGCTTTCAAATCATGTCAGATTCATGGAAGCTTTCATCATTTTATATGATACTTGATTCCCCGAGTACATCCTTTTCTTTCATCACTTCATCCAGGATATTAGAAGCAACCAGGATCTAGAACTACTCTCTATATCAACATTAGTATTATCTAGATTCTTAAGAGAAATAGGTTCAACAGGATATATGTAAATAGATTTACTGAAAAAAATTGAATCATATGATTATGGAAGCTGAGAAATCCAAGATTTGTAATTAGCAAACTGGAGACCCAGGACAGTCTAGCTGATAATTCCAGTCCAATTTCAACCCCTGATAACCACAGGAGTTCAGTGGGGTAAGTTCTAGTCTAGTAATGGGGCGAGTTGAAGTCTAAAGGCAAGAGACCAATGTTTCAGCTTAAAGATAAGTCAGTAGCAAAAGAGACTACTTTTTTATTCAGCCTTTTTCATCTATTCAGGTGTTCGGTGATAGATGAGACCCATTCACTCTGGAAAGGGCAATCTTCCTTACTCAGTCTATGGATTCATATGTTAATCTCTTCCAGAAATATATTATAGACAAACCCAGAAGTAATATTTAACCAGATATCTGAGCACCCCATGACCCAGTAATTTTGACATAGAAAATTAACGATCTAAATTCATACCTTGCCAATGTGGCACCTGTACATATACTTGGAAGGCCCTCTTCTTGGTTTTGTTCTGATGTAGTATTCTTTGGTGAGTACACAATGAGAGAACCTATAACTCCTTGTCCGGCCATTGATTCCATCATGAGGGTCCCATTCTCATAAACTAATCTACCCCAATTACCTCCCAAAGGCTCGGCCTGCAAATACCATTAGGATTTCAACATATGAACTCAGGGGGAAGAGAGCAACACATATTTTTTTTTCTCTACCATATCTGAAAAAGTCAGTTGTGTGACAGAAACTATCACAAGAAAATGACTATACTGTCACCACTGTGACTTCTATGAATAATAAATGGTCCTTTGTAGCCAACCCAGAACTCTTGTAACTTTTGGTATCACTGTGAAACTGTAAATAAATTTTACTTGCAGGTAAAATAAAATCTCAGATACTTTTATATTCTTGACAGGCTATATATAGGAATATAGGCCATTCTGCATGTTAATGAAAGGAAGAATTTAAGAGCATGAATGGAGATGGGTGGCTGTGTTGACTTCAGTTTTCTCAGTGAAACTGCAAACGAAGCCATTAGAATATAGATGGATGAGAAAGTGTTGATGTTCTGAAAAGTGAAAAGGGTGCGAAACAATTACTTAAGATAGTGTGACTATGAATGGACCAGGAAAAGACCAGGAAATTATAACTTAGTCCTGGGTGGAATTATGGGCTACTTGTTCATGGATTTAAAGCGAGACTATATAGCATGCCTGGGCAAATTTAACAGCAGTCACATTTAGATGTAGAGAGGAAATTTTCAGAAAGCAAGGGTAAATGAGAGAACTAAGAGCCCCTATGCAAGAGAATGATTGTAATGATTAACCATGGGATTTAAAGTGGCTGAAGAGAGCAGTGAAGGCATCAGGGGGCTGTGGGGTCAGGAGAAGGTAGTAGGATCAATGAATGGAAGATCTCATTCTCAGAGTCATCAAAGAACTTAGGTATTGTTATTAGAGAAAGTGAGCTCAAAAAATTACTCTGATTATCATACTAGCTCATCTTCCTTGCACCTGTCATCTAAATTCCATTATTTTATTCACAACCTGATTTTTTTCTAAGTGCTTTGCTCAAGCAAGACAAGATAGTAGTATTTACTCCATTCTGTTAATGTCAGAGTGACATTATTAAAAAGAAAAAGTCAGTTGTGTGAATTATTTCACAGAACCATCTTGATTTCTAATGATCACTACATGCTTTTCATTATATTTGCATTTCTTTTCAAATGTTCACAAAATATCTCTCTTAGAATGTTCATGATTATTGATGTTAACCTTACTTGTCTATTATTTATAGAATTTGTGTACTTCAGATCAATGGCTTCCAAATGTTTTGATAGTGTACCCATACAGTAAAATATTTTATGAATTTCCATTCCAATGTATGCTTAATTATGAATAAATTATGCTCTTATATTAAAACATAATCAAATACAAATATTATAAATATATTATAAAATTTGGCCAATTGTAGGAACTGGAAAAGAATAAAGTTGAAGGAAACATTATTTTCAATTTTATCAGTATGAAAAGTAGCTCATTTAATTTTAATAATTATTATATATTAAACAATATTAATACTATTAGTACTTTTAATATTTTAATGAGAGTAAAAATGATTGTAGATCTAATGATTATTAGATATCAGATTATCGTGGACTTTTAACTCATAAATATCTGGTAAGAAATTTGCCTTAGGAGTAAGAGAGAACTTAGAATTGCCACTTTCCAAAGGTTCAGTTGTACTTGTGCTAATAGAATTGTTTTTGCTCTGTAGCCCCTTTGCAGGTGTCTTTTTGAATTTCTTGTTCACTTTCTGAGGGCAAATTTCATTTAAACTGGAAAACTTATCTGCAAATCTGCTTAACTGATGCACTTAAGTGGCAATAGTTTAAATAGGAGCAAATGTCACTGATCTTATTGAATTCCCAGTGTTCCATCAGGATATCTCAATAAACCATTCAGTACTATAATAATTTCATATTTGGGTTCAGTGAGAATATCCTTGCCAATCTATATAGTAAATTATTATGGTTTTATAATTTTTTCATCTAGGATAAAAACACAAAGAAAAATTCTAATATTTTTTCCAACCCTAGTGATTTATTTTCCTCTACCACAGAGACCATTATTTCAGTCTGTCAAATTCACAAGAGAAAAAACTATTTCTCTCACTGTTCTATTTACTACATCTATCATAGGAATAGTATGCAATATGTGCTCAAGCAAATTTGTTGAATGAATAAGTACTATTTCCAGTATTTTGATACATTTCTGCATTTCATGATTTTTTTAATCTCTCACAGTAGTATAAAATCACAATTTGCTTATTATTACCCTGAAATGGAATGTAGTTAAATCTCATCCCATACTGGACCTGAACATTTATGGCCAAATCCCATTTTTAAATGATCCAATCCTGTGTGTGACAGATGGCTAACCTGTTGTTTCCTACTTTTCAGTATATCATTCTAACAATTTTCTTTTTAATGTTTTTAAAGCAATGTATACACAGCATATATGAAACAATTTAACTTAATACATGATGAAAATCAAATTCCATAGCTATCAGTCCATGTCAGTTTACCCATAATGACTTCCAGGAACTGAAGTCACTGAATTGGGAAACCTAAATGCAATGGTGTAAAGGTCCCTGTGGTGTCAGAGGCCAAGTGGCAAGAGTCGACCACAAAAGGCATGATATGCATGATTACCATCGTCAACAGCAGAGTCAAAGCAGCACTCAGAAAAGTCTGATTCATGCAGACATATGGAGTTGATCAGTGTTCCTCCAAGTGAACTAGATAGGAAGCCTACTACATTCTTTTTTTTTTTTCCATTTTTTTTTTTATTGTTATTTGTGTCTTTTACATTTTGTATTCCCCTTGGGCAGCCCACCACCAATTCACCCGTGATCCATCTCCTACTACATTCTTACTTGATCTGTATAAGCAGAAAAGTTCTAAGTCAAGTAAACAAAAGTCTAACCTGAATCATAAAGAGAGTCTTAGCTGCTCAATCAGTTACAAGATTTGAGTCAGTTTACAGACCAACACCCTTTAATGAAGAGGAAAGCAGGTTCCCTTGAGGAAGGACCCCAGTACACTGTCAAAAATTTATACTACTAATCTTCTTGTCAGCTTTCCCCAATGAGACCTAGAGCCTTTTATCAGGGAAGCTGTGCACTGGGCAAAATAATCAGACTTTTTGGATACTACTGGACACTGATTCTGTACTGACACTAATTCCATAACTAAAACGTCACTGCAGCCCACTGATCAGAGTATGGGCTTGCAGACATCAGGTGAATAGTGCAGTTTATAGTCAATAGGCTCTTCTATAGGTCCAAGCTGCTGGGCAAGCCGTTTTGCCACTGGGATCACATAGTCCAGCAGATCTATAGGTTTTGAAGTGTTAGTGACAGATAGAGATGTTATTTAGCACTTTTAGCAGGCTCCTGTAAGTGAATCACAGAAGAGATCTTCAGGATTTGGGAGCAAGTGTTTGGCTTTCCTCTGCAGAGTACCCTTCTTTTAAGAAGCAGCTCTTACTTGAAGGTATATCCATGAGTCATAGCAAGTAACCATAAGAATTGAGTTACCTATCATGAACTACCAACCATGCATAGCAGCACTCCATCATCAAATGGAAGTGGTATATAAATGATCAGACCAGAAGGCACAAGTGACTAACTCAAAGATATGGTCAAATGCAATTGGACCTCATTCCTGCTACTGATTTCTCCCTACAGTCTGCACCTATGGCCTCATGGGGAATTCTTTATCATCAGCTGACAGAGGAAGAGAAGATTTAGACCTGATTTACAGATAATTCTGCATGACACACAGCACCACCCAAAAGTAAACAGCTGTAGCACTATCACCTTTCTCTGGGATATTCCTGAAGGACACTGGTGAAAGGAATCCTCCCGATAGACTGAATATTGAGCAGTGCATCTGGTTATTCACTTTGCTTGAAAGAGAAATACCCAGATAGGTGATTATATGATGATTGATGGGCCATTCTGCTGGATGATCAGGAACATGGAAGAATCATGATTGCACCATTGGTGACAAGTAAATCTTGGTAATATATATTTGGATAGGTCACTCTGGATATGCAAAAAAAGTATCCTCACATGAACATTTACCTAACAGTGGCCTCAGTAGAGGAGATTCTTAGTAATACAGTGGGCATAATAACATATTCTCTGGAGATCAATCAGCCACCTCTTTCATCACCCATCGTTGGTAAAGCAATATGGACTTCCACTCACCGAGACTGACCAGGCTTTAGCCACATCTAAGAGATCAATCTGCTAGCAATAGAGTACCTGATATGGCACCATTCCCCAGGGGTAGTCAACCAAGCTACCTGGTAGTAGTTTGATTTTACTAACCCACTTCCATCATGGAAGGAGCAGAAATTGTTCTTACTGGAGATATATAGATATAGTTTCCCTGCATGCAATGCTTCTGCCAAACTACCATCCATGAACTCACAGAATGTTTTATTTACCATAACAATATTCTACACAGTATTGCTTCTGATCAAGGAACTAATGTTACAGTAAAAGTAATGTGGCAATAGACCCATGCTAAAGAATTCACTGATCTTACCATGTTTCCACCAATCTGAGGCAGTTAGTTTATTTGATAGAACAATGGGATGATCTTTTAAAGATTCCGTCCCAGCACCAGCTGTTTGGTAATACCTTTCAGGGCTGAGGCAAACTTCTCCAAAAAGCTGCTCTGAATCAGTATCTAACACATGGTGCCATTTCTCCCAACTCAGGAGTCAATGGTTAGAAGTGGAAGTGGCATTACTCACTATCATTCCTAGTGACTCACTAGCAAAAACTTCACTTCCCATTCCTATGACCTTATGATTTGTTGGCCTAAATTCCAAAGGAAGGAATTGTATGTCCAGAGACACATAATGATTCCACTGAACTGTAAGGTAAGATGACTGCATGTCACTGTGGGCTCCTCACGACTCTGAATCAACAGGCAAAGAAAGGCTGTACTGGCTGAGGTGAACAAACCCAACTACCAAGGTGAAATTGCTTACTACTCCACAATAGAGGTAAGGAAATATAAGTTTGGAATACAGGAGATTGTTTTAGGGTATCTGCTAATATTACCATGCCCTGTGATTAAGGTCAATGGAAAACTCCAATACAATCGAAGCAAGACTATTTGACACAGACAAATACATATACACAGATATATTCATAGTTCTTTATCTTGTAGCATAAGAATTAATGCCTTTATATCATAATATTTACTGTTTTATTTACATTTATTTATTGTTAATTTAAATTGTTTATTTAAATACTTACATTTATTTATTGTTAATTTTATAAAATAATATTTAAATTACAGATATTGAGAAGAATAAACATCTCTCAAGGACTTTATCTCTTCTCGAAGAATTACTTTAGTTCTGCTTGCACATAGAATAGTTGTAAAATATTGAGCAGAATTTCCACTTTGTCATGTTTTTATGGGGGCTAAAGCATGCTTTAATAAGATGTAGTAACACTGTAACACTCTTACAAAATTTTAGAAGGTAGATCTCATATTAAGTCTTCTTACATAAAAATAGAAACACAATACAAAGAGATATAAGGAAACTTTTAGAAGTGGTGGATTGTTTATTACCTCGATTGTGATGATGCTTTCACCAGTATATGCATTTGTCTGAATTCAGTAAGCTGAAAATATTAAATATGTGCAGTTTTTCATACATTAAATATACCTCAATAAGGTTGTTAAGAAAATCAATTTTAAAATTAAAGGAGGAGGGAATCTGATCTCTCTCTTACAGTGTCCCACATATGGGGTTACATTAATTAGGCCTCAGTGTCTTTGCATATGTCTTTTCTTTAACTTTATTTTTCTTTCCCTATCATCATTCATTTTAGCTATCAAGAACTCATGAAGACTTTTCTGTTATGATGCCTCTTTAACCTTTTTAAATCTATGGAATCCTCTTCTGTGATGCCTCTAGAGCATGTTCATACTTCTACCACTGCCCCTATTGCACCCTGTTATTATTGCTTTGAGTGTTTCTATACAACCATGAGGTTCTAGATGTTAAACTCTACGTCCATGATTTGCTTAGACATGTCCATATTATACTATTGCTTTCCAAATGTAACTTCAATTTATTTTTTTTAATCTAGAATGATCAAATTAAAAAAAAAAAACTTTAACATGAGCAAAACTATCATTAGTAAATTTCCACTATCCGGACTACAAAAAGTGAATCTCAAATATTGGACCAAAAGCATGGCCCCTTGAGAGTATAAACCATCTATCACTGGGTATACTCAGGCAGTCTAGACAATCAGTGTTTAAGGACTTTGGAAAAGAGACCTTGAATCACAGTGGAAGTCAAATTAGAAGAGTCCTCAGGACCTGCAGAACTCTGGTTTTCTCATTCCCTAATTTTTTTTTTTTTTTTTTTTGCTATTTTGCAATTTATGGCAGTCTTAAAGATTTTAGCACACAATATTATCCTAATTTAGTACAATTCGGAAATAATTTAAAGATTAAATGTAAAGTCAATGTAAATCTAAGTAAACATATTTGTTCAAGTAATCTAAATGAATTTTTAGTCAAAATATATTTAAATTTAAAAGTTTCAATCAACTTTGATATCCTTTTTATATTAAAAGCTTGGTTTTCAAATAACACAAAAATATTTTTCAATTCTGAAGTGTTATTAAAAGTAATGCTATTACTAGTAATATTTTTTCCTTCACTTCTTAATCTTTTTTTTCCTCCTCTCATCCTCTTGTCTTTTTCCAAATTTTAAATTTGAATAGCTATATTTCTGGGTAATTTCTTTTATGATTTTAAAAATTTGGAAGAATCTGCATTTAATACTGACATTACTTTTTAGGAAAGGTATGTTAAAGCTTTAATATAATATTTATTATATTTTCTTTCTTTAGCATAAAAACAATACTAAGTCTAGAAAAGACAGACATTGTAATTTTCATCCTATAATGCAAAATGTATAGAAAGGTTTAAATGATGCATCCAAGATCACTTAGCAAGTCATGGCAGAAGGCCCTTCAGATTTTAGCCTCAGTGCTTTTCAAACCTACATGTCTAACTTCTAAACTACTTGCTGGATGGATAATTTTTTGAGGATTTCCTTTCATTTTTCAAGGTAGAAATGCTCAATCTGCTGTTTTTTCATAAATTACACGAAGAAAATATACTTCATATTTCTTAAAATTGAAATTTTTATATTTGTTATTTATCAAAAGAAACTAGATTTGATTCTTTGAATATAATGGTATTTACTATTTGAATTTTAGTACCCCACTAAGTCTTTTCCCTTACACTGGACCCCAGAATATTTTTTCACATATGAATTCCTGTCTGTCAGAAGAAATTTCCTGCTCCTGATTTTAAAGGAATGACATAATCTGAAATAATTCAAACTCCGGGAAGCACATTTGGTTTATTGGATAAAATGTTTTTCTTTTTATTATGCAAAGGTGTGATGTTTAGCTTTTTATAAAATAAGTCAAGATACTCTCTATGCATCAGGTATAAGAAAAGTCATAAAAATATACCATGACTATACGATGCTAGCACAATAATTCTCTGAGGGGTCCCTTTGAAGTCCAGCAACCATCAGAAACTGAGAAAATATTCCCTAAAAGTACATCTTATGATTTCAAATTCCTTTTACTATGGTTGTGATAAAACCATGCATTTTTCCACTAAGATATTGGCATCACATCAATAATAGATTCTGTTACTCTCACAGTAGAAATAAAGATGGCATAATAATATATAGTATAATATATATATGTGTGTGTGTGTGTGTGTGTACATATATATAGGAAAGACATACAAAAATGAACTATGAACTAGAAATGTATTTTGCGATGGGAAAATACTTACATACACCCCAAAATTTGTCTTGTCAGTAAAAGTTGTACATTGTCTATAACATGCATAATGTCTTGCAACCTTTCCTTCTCTGTTTTAGGCCCACACAATATCTGAGAAAAGGTTAAACACTCCAGAAGACAGATAGTAGTTTCCAAGAAAATAAAAGTTCTAAATAATTGGTAGCTATCTTAATCTTTGCTATAGTAACCCCCAGACTCTGAAAAATAATTGAAGAGAAAAATGGATGTACCTCAAAAAATAAGCTCAAATGGAGTAACTTTCTATTGAAACATTCAATTGCTGCAATAAGCTCTTAGCCAGTTTCTTAAATGGAATCAACCATCCATGGAACAAGTCAGGTAGGAGCATAATACAGAAATTGTGGAAATTATTCAAATTGTTCAAACAAAGATTTCTGATCCTGAACCCAAAGGGGACAAATCAGGATATATCTACTGCTGACCATGGTTAGATCTGCTATAATGATGCAATTCATAAATATTCTAGACCAGCTCCTAGGATTATTTCAAGGAAATCTTGCCCTTATCCATCTTATGAAATTGCAAAAATACATGCATAATAACATCCAATCAGTCCAAAGAGAAATTTATCCAAATAGGCCCTGTATATCCAAAAGGAGAGAGGGAAGGGGGAGTGAGAGAGGGAGGGAAGGAGGGTAAGAGGAAGGAAATTATTGATAATTTTCTAACATGCCTGTCTAGAAAAAATATACACCTGAACGGGATCTAGTTCTGGTATTTCTAAACTGAAGCATAGTTAACAATAAAATAGAAAGCATGATCATCTTGGTAAGATCTTCATATTAAAACAACTCAAGAAAGAGTCTTTTTCTCCCTGTCAGCTTATATATACTAATATACGACATTTGTATATGATATAGTTTAAATATATATTTTTTTCTCCCAAAATCTTCTGAAAAATTCAATGTATCCTTATGTAAAATCTAATTAAGAGTTCAAAATTCTTGGAGCTTAAAAACTTGCTAAAATTTTTCACTGAGCACAGAATATACACAAATCACACACGATGCAGAGTGTACGGAGATAGCTATTTGTCAATTTTTTTATAATTCATAAAGCATCGCACCTACTTTTCAATTCCTCAGGTAACTACATAAAAGGTAACTACAAAGTGACATTTATATATTCTTTGTGCCTAAATAATGATGAAAACTAGGAAGAAATGATGCATTCCTTGGATGTTTAAATGATTGGAAACATTTTGTTCTCATGATGCATTGTGGCATAAGTGAGACTATATCTTTAGATTCTTACATGTTTTACTGATTTTCTGAGGTTCATTAATTTCAGGGTTTTCTTCTGATACTTCTTTGCATTCTTGCCCCCTTCCCTTCTCCCTCTCAGTCTCTCCCTTCTCCTCTCTACTAATTAGGCCACTTCTTTCTTCCTATCATTCTGGCTCTAAATATATTTGCTAAGTCTATTGCTGCTATTGCCTCTTTTCCACGTTATCTTTTTTTAGGCACAATGCCAGTGCCATTTTTCTTGTGATTTGTGAAAGTCTTTCTTTCCTCTGTCCCTGCCCAGGCCTCCTACCCCCTGCCTAAGCTTTTCCTTTTTCCTCTATTATCTACTATGCTCTCTGTTATATTTCTAGCCCTTAAAGTTCACAGGGCTCGTGAGAAAAGAAAACTACAGCTGTGGTGAAACAACAGAGGTTTGTCCAAAAACTACCCTTGGTTATTTGGATCTAGTGTATAGTGTTGCCACCAAACAATAGCTTAATTGCAGGAATCTCAGGGAAGGAAAAAAAAAAAACCCTGCAAATATCAAGAAAAGCTTTAGAAAAAGCACTTGTTGTCATTTATCTGCTCCCAAGTCTTAGGGTCCTCCAATTTACCACACTCCTGCATCTATATGATAAAAGAAGCTATATTTACATTTCCACCTTGTTTGTAGCAGAATTAGACCACAAAAGCTTCGGCTCACCCAAATATACAGAACTCTCAATAGCAATTTGTATGACACAGAATATGTGCCATCTTAAATTGTAAGTGAAAAGTAGAACATATATTTAATTTGAATAGGATGTTTGCAGTTTTTTCCAGAACACTGGGGGAAGGCACTCAAGTTCTGATGCCTGAGGTCTTACAGATATGCAGAGAATCTCATGGGCTAAAGAAATTCCCATAGGAGAACTGTTGAATTTAATTGCCAATTTGGCTTTGTACACATGAATCATTCCTTTTCTTGGATATGCAATGATTTTAAAGTTCTTAATTTTGTCAGCATTGTTATCTATTTGGTTATGACAACCTTTTTATGTTTATTTTTATGACTAGTTTAGTTGACTAAAATCATGTCCCTTACTGTGTAGGTACGCTATGCCCATGAATGTGCCAAAGTACTAATCAGCATTTTTATTTTCATTTCACAAGTTTCACATGCTTTGAAAAAGAGAATAAATATATTTAAATTCTTAATAGGGAAATTGATCATTATAAACACAATTAGATTCCCTTCCCTTCCTTTTTTACTCCACATGCACCTGCTGTTCTCTTGTGATTCTGAACTATACAGGAAAAAAATTTCTGATTATAACTGGAAACATTAAAAAATCCTATATTAACAAAATCATAATTGTCAAAAATGATTGTACCAGGAATTCTAAATTAAGTTCCCTGTAAATTACAGCCAGAAGTTAGCCTTATAGAGAAAGTTATGAATTGAACTTCTAAACAAAATTCTTTCACAAAACCACATCTGAATTAGTGTTAGGGGAAAGATGGGAAATGAAAAATATGTGGATTCTAAATAGATCATTAAGCAATTACAGATGAACAGAATAGACAAATAATAAAGAGAAAAAATGCAGAAAGCAGGGATGCTACTATTATAATTAACACTGATGTATAGCCATGAAAACAGTATAGACAGAAATTCATACTCTAAGAATCATTTAAAAAGAAATAATGCTGTGATAAGAGAAAAGAAGACATTAACACTGACCAGCTTTTGGCGGTGATATTTTGCCCTATGAAGTTCTGAAAATTGCACTGTACCAGTAATATTTAATTGTAGCGTAAAAATTAAACACCATTTTCTTGATATAAAATAGAAATAGTATGTAAATTAAGTAAGTTTCAATTCATGTCTTCTTACTCACATCTGTTGGCAGTTTAAATAGTTTTAGTGTCATTAATTGTTATAAAAGTGCAAGATTTGCTGTATGCTTGCCACTTAGGACCAAAGGCACAAAAGTCTAATTGAACTAAGTAATTAGTAATTTGTCATTTCCTATTGTCAGCAATTACTTTCCATTAGAAATCCTCACTGAAAATTCTAATTTGAAGTGAGGTTTGCATTTTATTGCTGTCCATCCAAATTAGTTTAAAATTGACAGCTACATTTTCATTTAAAATTTTAAAGATATTAAATATGCTTGAAGAAACTGAAGCATACTCAGCTCCTCATAAGCCTCTGTGTAGTCTGTGTGTGTGTGCATACACAGGCACACATGCACACCCACACTCAAAAGAAAAGACCACTAACACCAAAGTAGGTGACTTTCATTTCCCCAAAAGGGAGTTACTGTGCAAATATCACATCATCATTGCTTCTATGAAATTCCAGGTTTCTGATTTTTACATTTACACACAGACCCCTGCAGTGGTGCTCTCACCTGCACACAGATGGACAAAGAAACAACACACTATTAGACGTCTTTCTGGGGGTTCCAAGCTCCCTCTGGGATATGACTGTTGGTTTTTCATTTGTTCTTTCTTCATGCTCCACTAGCCTATCAACACTTTCTTCCTTAAGTTCTGAGCACTGTATAAAACTACGGGGAAACTTAGCCCTCAAAAATAATGCTAAGGAGGTGATTTATAATTAGCTTGAGTCCACTGATACACTTTAAACTAAGGGCAACTGACGAGTCAAGCTGGTCCTTCATCTCCTTTGTAAAAGTTTGAACACCACATGTTATCCCAAATAATTTTCCTCTTTTAAAACTTAAGTCTTTCTCTTAAAGTGCAGCTGGATTTCTTTAGCAAATGGATTAGCTTTCCAATTGTTAACAGAAAAAAATATAGAAATGAACTTCACACATTTTTCTCTCTACCCATGATGAAAATCCTGAAACTGTACAATAAATCTTTAACTGAAGGACTTGAGTTAATATACCCATATACAGAGACCCAGTATCTTAGATGAAGCTTATAGAAGTTGCTTGAGAAAAGCACTTTCATATATTTATTATGATAAAGATGGCAGTATCCATAAAGAACAGATCTGATTTATTAACCTAGAGTTAGAATTACATTAAAGGGCAAAAGACAATGAAATTTCACAATTACATGTCTAACAATTTGGTAACTAATAAGGGTGGTGTTGAATACATCTGTACATTAACTGAAGTGATACGGTTTACTAATCTCTTTTTTCTTAAGTTATGCAAATGCTAAAATTGACTTGTAACACTGGAAATGGTAATGGATTTCTCTTATTTTTAAAAATGACATTCTAATCATTACTCTAAATTCACATACTTTCATAGAACGATTTATTACTACTACCCGTTTGGTAACTAACCAGATATATCACACATCTGTAACACTTAAGTGAACATTAATTAGTGGTAATTTACAATCAAATTCCAATGGAGAAGCAAATTATGCTTTCTTGAACATCAAAAGTCTCTATCATGACCAATATGATGAAGAATGCCAGAACATCTTAATTATTTCTGCTTATAAATAACATTACCCACAAATCTTCAAATTGCACAGAAATACTCTAGAAAGCCAAAATGTACTAGTTTCATTATAATTTGGTTTTGATTTAGTGCCAATGCAATTCATTTCAATGGATATCTTGCTCTTTTATACGTAATAGAGAAGAGATTGCCTGAAAATTTTACAGCAAATCTTTCTATTGAGCATACTGTTTCAGAGCTATTGAAATAGATTTAAGAAATTTTACTATATACTACATTTAAGATTTTGCTGTAGAAATCCAAGATTGTCTATGATATCTCAGTTTTATGTGAACCAAAAATCACTTGAACTGTAAAATACTTGCCTCCTTACATGAATCATATCTCAATAGATTCACAGTTCTAAAGCAATATGCTTCATTGAAGAGAAATAAGCAACACACACAAACTCTTATTCTGCTCATTCTAATAATGTGCATAATTGCCAATAAGGCATTAAAGAAAAGAGAGAATTAAATTAAAAGTTCGATAAACACTGATCAATATGCTTGTAAATACCAAGTCTATAAAATGATCTTCCTTTTAAAAGCAGTTATACCACATGTACATGTTCTGTATTTTGGAGTTCAGCTGATCATTTTAAACCTAGTTAAATTTGTTTCCAATCAGAACATGCCAAAAATCTAAGACTGCCAGAGGATATTTGGGGAAAAAAAGAAACAAACAAAACAGCAGCCTGGATTCTCAAACTATTACTGTCTCCTGGTTTAGCATTAGCTCACAATCAGCTGAATAAAGAAGTCATCTCTGTCTAAGATGTAAATAAATCACAAGCCTCAGTTACTTTACCACTAGCTGTTTGTCATTCAGGAAAATAATGGTTAATCAATGTCTAATCAATGAAGATGTGTAACATATTAGTTTGTAGTCCTTCATCATCCTATTTTCTTCAATTGCCTGGGGGTTTGTGTTCAGTACTTACAGAATCGATTACAATTGAGAGTGATCATTCAGCTCATGTTGAGAGCTGTCAGCTGTGCTTTCCACGAGGCAGTTTTACTCTTGTGTTTAATACGAGATGCTAATATTTAGCTGCATCTGACAAACTAGGTTCCGTGGTGGAACATTTTATGAGAAGTGCTTAAGTAACTAATTGTATCACTACATGTCACTTGATGAAACTAAACTTTTCCTGACTTCACAATAATCATAAGCATTACTGGCTTGCTGTGGAAAATTAAAGGGAAATAGCTGCCTGCTTGAGTCTGATCATGCCTGCAGGGAAGGTCTGGGAAAGCCAACGACCAATGACGCCTTTATAAATAACAACTGGGAGGTGAGGGGGGGGGGGGGAGGGAAGAAGATAATTCTTCAATTTTCATATAAAGCAATATTTTTTAACAGGAAGGATGGCATATCTTCATGTGCGAGCCCACAATTTCTCACAAACACCATGAGAAAAGTCGAACCCACAGCCTCCTGACACATTTCTTTTAAGAAACAACCTTTTGTGGCTATATGCATTAAAAGTCCAAAGAAAATGTTAATTGCCTGACAAGCTCGTTTTCCTTGCCATTTATAAAAATATATCACCAACCTATACATCCTGAAGACTAGGAGAGTATTAAAAAGGGTGGGAGGGGAGAATCATGATTTCCTTTCAACAACAAAAATTGTGAAGTTATGGAGCATTTTGCTTTAATTACTGCTTTGGTAATTTGTTTTGGAATTTGTGTTGATGACCTTCACAGAGTCCAATGTTGAAAACTAATAACAGTATACTGTTTCATTAGAAACATGTTTAAATCTTGGTAGTATTGATTTTAAAAGAACAAGTTCAGGTGTGTCAGTTAGTATCAGTTCCAACAGCACCCTCTAGTGCCCACATCCTTGAAGCGCCTTGTGGATGGGGGGGGAAAGCCATTTGTATGCAGTTCAAGCTCATTGACACTTGCTTTATAGCCAATATTAAGAAACTTAAAAAGTATATCCATCATCACAAGTGACCTAAATGTGCTCTTAAACTTAAAAAATGTTTTAATATTCTGTGATCAAGAATACCAGGGAAATTTTAAATGATCTCAGGTTTTTTTAAGTTATAATAGCACATTAACTTTATCAGAGTATTGCTTCAGTGATACATCTTCAAATTTTACAGATATTTCAGAATACACTTTAATTGCTTAAATTGCTGGGATAACTTCAAAAACTGACAACACCTTAAAAAGAGAGGTTATCTTTTGCTCAATGCCATGACATGCAATGAAATATCAAACTTACATTGTTTCCAGTAACAGTGGAAAGGGAAAAAAACGCTCTCTGAATTGCATTTTTAATCAACCTGCCTTGTTATATTAAATAAATAATTTTTAAAATGAGCAATAATTACATTCAATGAAAAATAAGCACTTTTGTTTTCTCTTGGTTTTAACTTTCATTTCACAAATAAATCCCATTATAGTTGTGAATAAATTGGACTAAAATGGACCTGTTGGGAAGATGAAAGAGTATCTGCAAAAAACCAGTTTTAAAATAGAATTTTGTGGTCAGAAAGAATAGTACATGACAGACATGTACAATCAATTTTTAGACAATAGATACATCTTTCAAGGTTGATGAGTTAGATGTGTCGTAAAGAAATCAAAAATCATGTTCATATTAATTTTGTGCAGACATAAAACTGCATTCACACAAACAAGTCACTTAGCTAACCTGACCTAAAAAACAAACAAAAATCTCATCATTTATGTAAATCAAACTAGTTTGGATGTGCATGCTTGAGGACATGATAAGGAGAAACTGAGGACAAAATTGC
The DNA here is from genome assembly GCA_004024925.1 of Scalopus aquaticus. NCBI lineage: Eukaryota > Metazoa > Chordata > Mammalia > Eulipotyphla > Talpidae > Scalopus > Scalopus aquaticus. Next base: position 43,029 of record PVIJ01008483.1, on the reverse strand, counting down.
TAGGGACATCCAATCCCAGACAGATTCCTAACCACAAAAACTGCTAGAATATTTCAAAATATACATGATGGTGTTTTCTTCCCTTACCTCCAAATTTCTAATTGAAACAGTTCATATATTTATATCCTGATGTGTTTCAGTAAACTTTACAAGATTATTTCTTATATATATTTCTAGTGACAATTAAAATAATTAAAAAGAAAAAAATCTAACATCTCACATAGAATCACATCAAGCTCTGTAATAAACTTGGTCAACATTGTCTAGAAGTTACTCTTTTTCCTATCACTCATTTTACACAAAATGTGAGAAGCCTTTTTAGCTGGATGTCTGATAAGCTGGGTTCACATACCTGTGCAAATATTTGTAGTCTTCTTAAATTACATTTTTACCATCAGCTGCTCCTAAATCCAGGACATACACTATAAAAGGCAAACCAACAAAGAAGTATGTAAAAGATCTTCATCTGTCTCTGCACAGCTACCAGGGGAGGTGAGCTAGCCCCATGAATGTCTGCACTTTGATACAAGAGCTGTGATAATGATGAAAAGTTAATAGATTTTTATCTATATCAACCTGATGATCATAGACCTTGTTATTTTTATTATTTTTTTAAGAAGAGGATTGGTGCTGCATGAATATGAAGGCATATATTCACAGCATTTCTTAGATTTATAGGTACAGGGGCTACAAAGCCTTCTTTCCTTTCTAAGGTAGATAAATTGAGTTCCATGCAGTTTACTATGTAGGGGTCTTTCAAATGAGACCACAAAATCTTAAATCCTTACTCTCCTGTGTGGACATTAAAGATCTCATAACACTTTTCATAAGAGTAGGGGCTTGTCACCAGGCCACTGGGCAAATTCCTGGGACTTACCTTAAAGTCCAACAGCCATTTTTCTCTGCAGGACATTAGCGTATTCAGTCCCCTGGAAATGTTCAGTATATTTATTCAATTTATTAAAAATGTTATCCTTAATGGTTCTGAAAATATCTTTTTTACTTTTTGTTTTAGCAAAAAGGAAGCAAAGGTCTCCTTAGGCGAAGTTACAATGTTTGTTACATAAAATCAAACTTCCTTCCAAAATATTTGATTAGACCCTGTTGAACACAAATGCCTACAGTATTAATTTTATTTAAAAACAAAAAATAAAAAAAACAACCAATATATAATAAAAAAATCTTATAATCCATGATCCATGCTTTCTGATACAGGTAATATAAAATAAATGATATAATCTACAAAACAATGACAAATGAAAGACTTGGAAAAGGTTATGGTTTGACAAGGTAACATTTTTGAAATCTAGACACCAATCAAATTGATGTAACTATTGGTGATGCAACACTTTCTGACACTAAAGTCTTTACCACTGTCTAAAACATATAGAAGAGCCTATTGTGATTGCTTAACGTCAGCTTTTGTTCATAAGCTCTTTCATAAAACTGAAACCAGGAAAATGATTTAAAGCAGTTCAATTTGTCTATTTACCTTAATCTTTAACTATTCCCATATGTCTGGCTACATGATGTATGACTCTTCATAAACCAATTTTTCAAAGATATATACGACAGAAAAAAGTCAGGCTCCTAACCTTTATGCACTGAACTTTTATAGAGCTCTAGAAAACAAAATGCTTTTAGGTTTCAGAAAAGAAAAAAAGGGCAAAAGGTTATTTTCTTTCTTTCTCTTCTTAGTGAATATTTGCATCAGTGAAAGCAGAGTATGCAGTAATTTCTAGGTAAGTGAAAAATCCTTTTGAAGGTCCCACCCACAAACATGGATGGTAAAGTTCTTATTTTTAAAAAGAACTACTTAAAAAAATAACAATCCATAAATTAAGATAATTACGCTCTTACAAGTTCCCCAGGCAATGTAAATATATTTTTATAGATATACTGTTACTCATCAGGGAGAAAGAAAATAAGAAATGCAGATTAGAGTTTCTGCCTTGTAAAGAGTCTTAGTCATAGTCACTGTGGAACTGTTCCCCCTTCCGTCTTAACGGATCGGAGACTTCAGTGTTTGAAATGGGACGGTGAGATTATTTTTAAAATATCACTAGTTAGTTACATTATTTTAATTAATTTACATGCCCTTATAAAGATGGATATAAAGAAAAGTGGTAGCTTTTTGCTTATTTATGTAATTTATATCTACTGAGCACTCACTGTGTGCAGGCCCGCCATGCCGAGACTTTCGCTGTGAATTGTTTGCCGTAAACCATTTTGCCGCAAAACGCTTTGTCCGTAAGGAGATTTTGCTGTAAAAGGTAAAATAACTAGGTGACCATTTGGCGTGAGAATTTGGTTCCAATTGACACAGTACTCTCATTTTTTATATTATGAAAATAGTGTTAAGGGCCTCTAAGATGGCGTAAGGGTTAAAGTCTCAGCGCTAGCAAGCTATCGCCAGCCACTGTAACATGAGTTTGATTCCAGCCAGGGAGCTAATCCACATGGCGCAGCAGACCTCTCCTGTCTCACCACTGCTCCCCTCAGCAGTGTATTTCAGTAGATCTGCATGTTCTGCTCCCCACTCTGTCTCGGGGAATCCTCTCACCTCATCCCACCCCCATCTCTGGTCTATACCCCAGTCCTTGTATACATAAATAAATAAAATAAATATTTTTTTAAAATAGTGTTAATACCTGAAGTGTTAAATAAGAGAGCCTAAGCCAGATTGCAAACCATATTCGAATAAGGTAACATTTCAGTTTGCAAATCTTCCCATGAGCAGTCACCCCTCCCCTCCATCAAAACCAAAGATTTACCAAGCTATGGCAAAGATAACAATGACATAATAATTCACAACAATCTTTGTGAGCATTAACTATGAACTACTTAGCTAATTTAGATACAACAGCTTATTCTCTAATGCCACCTTAACAAAATGTATCAGGCATTTTCAGAAGTTGAAAGCAAATGAAGAATCATGCTCCTCCTATTTCCCCAAAAAGAGGTGTTTACATTATTCCTGGTGAGTATACGTATTTTGAAAATAGTGAATACTTTTTGCTATTTGATAGTGGAAAACATAGATATCATTTTAGTATTTGACAGAGAATATGGCTCCCCTGATTTGGTTAAACAAAAAAACTGCACATATGAAGGAACTCTCAGATATGGTGTGAAGAAATAATACCAGTTCTATATATATATATACACACAAATGATGAGAAATAGCATCCCTCGATTCTCAGAAAGCAATGTGGAAGGCGTTCCCAGTGTACAAAGCTCACAAATCTGCATACTAGTATTTAGAAACTGATACCTCTTTTATAAAGGAAGGAATTTTAGCAAAAATTTTCATGATTTTTTTTCTTTTTTATGGCAAGATTGCCTTATACCCAATTAGTTATATGGGGAAAATGCTTATAGAGAAAATGAATATGGCATAAGAAATTACAGCAAAATTACCTAGAACTCTAGCTGAATAAGCAATATTGAACAGGGCAAATTCACAGCCCTGACTTCAGGAGTCTGTAATTTAGTTTTAAGCTAGAAAGGCAGCATTAGGATCATGACTATCAGGTTATGATTATGAGTTAGGATAATATAAAATTTTTCTGCTGCATTTAATCTTCAACGTTATTGAGCTCAGTCCTTATGCAGATTTTCTTCTATAACCTTTGTTTTCAAGGTACACTGTAATTTCCCAACTGGTTTGCCTAAATTAGAAAATGTCCTAAAAAGGCACAAAACATTGGAATTCTGTGATAAAAATGTAATGCCAAACAAGGAAAAAGAGTTAGCATTTGTTACACATTTACCAATGTGCCAGCCCAACTCCAGGGACTTTGCATATTTTTACCACAAATATTTATATCTCTCATGAACAGAAAAAGATCAGCTGAATTATTGTATAGAATGGTGTAGCCTTTATCTGAAAGTAGAAGTCAAATAGAAAAACCAATGAACAATCAAAAATCAATCATTAAACTGAATGCTTGTTTTGGTGTCAAGAAAAATAAATTCATATTATACTTCTATTTCCCCACCTATAATTAAATAGATAGCATTTTTCTTTACAAGTTTTGTAAAGTGCTTTTAATGAATTTCTATATTAATTGATAAGCTGACAGATTTAACAAAACTTCCTAAAGAGTAGCATATATGATGAAAAAAGCTTAACCTGTCAATCATTGTGGAAAAAATTATTATATTTGGTCAAATGGCATGGGCAAATCACAGAATTATCCTCTGATGTTGCTGAGGGTAAAATTCTTTGGTAAATTTTGTATAACAACTTATTGGCTTCTGTCTTACAGATTTTATATGTTAGATATCAACAGTGCTTGATAATGGTGACAATAATTTGAATAACCATAAAACTAAGATCGTATTACTACCACCTAAAGTATACAGAATTTTTGCCTTATTTATACATTATTTCTCAAGGGAAATGCTGAAAATATGTTTATTCATATGTATATGTGTATAGACATTTGTATGTGTATGTTATGTTTATTATGCTACATGTAAGTACATGTGTAACTCTTTTATTTTAAAGATTTATTTTATTTATGCACACAAGCTGGAGTGTAAGCCAGAGGTGGGGTCGGTGGTGAGAGGATTCACCAGAGACAGAGTGGGGAGCAGACCAGGCAGACTGCTTGAAATACACTGCTGAGGGGAGTAGTGGGTGAGACAGGAGAGATCTGCTGTGCCACATGTGTAATTCTTAAAATGTAAATCTAGCTATCCTTATAATTTTGAAAATGAAGAGTTGCTAGTATTGTGCTTATTATACATCCCTTAATTTGTTAAAACTCTAAAGGAACTCAGTGGGTGTCTGAGGAGCAATAAATTTTTATATACCAAGCCAAGCATACTCCAAAGTGTTTTGTTTTTTTCCTATTATTAGGAATTCTAATTTCTAGTCTTATTCTGATTTCAGAATAACGAAGTTGTCATCTTAAAGCAATTTAGGATAACTACACAAATGGAAGTATCTAATAATCAGAGAATACAAAGCTAGTATGTTTCTTAATGAAATATACCGGCAATTCTCAAAATGTAGGAAAAAGCAAACACAGTATGATATTTGGCAAATGTCTCTAGCCTGTTTACTTAGAAAACTTGCCATTTATCTTCTTAGTCTTTTGGTTAAATAAAGAAAAACCTGATTTAATATATCAGGCAGTTATCATAAGCTATGTGTTTGAATGTGACTGTAATTCAATAATCAGCAGATTTTAGAAGAATGAAATAAATGAGCACTTAGTTACACAAAATAGAAAATTAGTATAGAGCTTTAAATTCTAATGATTTACTTTTAAAATTTTTAAATATTTTAATATTTTTAATTAAATAATTTAACCTAAAATGAGAATAATGGCTAATTATTCATTTGAATGAATACATCTAAAGTCAACTATTTCACACAGACCAAAAAAAACCTCATTTAAAATACATTATTTTTTAATTCCCTTTTTTTTTAATGGCTCTTTTAAAAACTTCAAGTATGCTTGAAAAACTGACTGTGGATCATGTATACGATGTAGAGTCAATGCTGTATTGAATTTCCAGACCATTTTCAGACTACCTTCTGGCAATGGAAGCATTTTGACCACTGACACTCCCTATGGGTATATCTGACTATCCTGGTACAATGCACCATTCCCCGTTATTGAATCTACAACAAACTGCTGTAGGTTATTCATTGATTGAGTGTTTAAGTATATTCTTTAGGAGCAAATAGAGAACTAATCTGTAAGCAATCACATAAAATAAAAAATCAGCAGAATTCCTGCTTCAAAGATGCTTTCAGCTTGAACACTTAATTATGTACATTCTTTGATTATATTGTGTCACACTCAATAAAGATATATAGGAATTTTATTTCTTTCTATCATTGTAGATTCTTCTCAGTGCTTCCTTGTACCATGCAAGGAAATTAAGAAAGCATCTTCTATACTAGTCATTCTATGTTAAAGCAAATCTACTCCCCTTATATGGTATTTTATTAAACCTGGATCAGTCACAGTATTTGCCAGAATGTTTATTTAAGCAAGAAAAATGCTAGTGATTCTGTAATTTTCTAATACATGTTCAACTGAACATCAGGTAAAATGTTTTCAGCCTCAAGATAAACATGTGTGTAACTGCAAGAGTCTGCATTCATCTTAACTAGGCTGTTATTTTACGAATAAGCTTGAGGACTCCTTGCATAGTCTTCTTAAAACAATTCAGAGCCACAGAGTGAGTGTGGTGGCATGTGTGAAAGAGCAGACAGCTCTGCGTCCATTCACATGGTCCCTCTGTTAGTGTGTATTTAGGACAGTTTTCTAACATGAAATCAGCTCAGCTGCAGTGTCAATTTCAGAGGGTTTTAGGAGAGACAGAGAACGAGAATACTTCCACCTCCTTAAATGCATTTGCTATTCCTCCTTTCTGAAAACCTGAATGTGTTTTTCATTTCCCACAGAAATTACATCTTGTGGCTCTACCTTCCATACCAATCTGATTTCTTTGTGTTTGAATTAGCTTGGTATGCCTTTAATACTTTAATGAATAAACATTTAGAAATGCTTATGACTGGAATAAGAAATCTGAAAAGTATATGCATTCAAAAAACCCCACAGAATTAAGTATACTGTAATAACTAATTAAGAAAACAGTGGCAAGCAAATGCTGAAGAAATATTTTTACAATCATATATACTCATTGGTAAAATATACTTTAGGTTGGTTAGGTTTTATTTATTTTGTACTGATCTATTGCCATCAAAATTTTCACTGAAGTTACCATCTATATAACAGAGGAAAGAAAAGCTCAAAATACAATATTAATGACAAAAAGTCATAATTTTGCTCAAATTCTTTTTCTGAAATGCAACGGCAGCATTGCTTTAATGTTGATGTTTTTTATTTACTTATTTTCACTTTAACAACATAGAAGACATATGGAAGAAGTTATAACTTGGTTGCCTTACTAATATGAGAATTCAGTAAAATCTAGAGTTTATTCCAACTAATTAAATGCTTGAGTGTTCTTGAGAGATCACTAAACATGGAAGTAGTTTATTTTAATAAAGCATTTCAGTAATATTACTTTCAAATGGTAAATAACCAGGGAATTGAAAACAATTTTAAAATATTAGCAAAGAACAACAAAAAATATCAATCTCTATGGTCAATCTTACATTAATACTCACTTGTTTCTTCAAGTTTATAGAGTTCTTCAAGTGTAACAATTAGCAACCCCAGTTATTTAATCTATGTGATTATGCTTCCGGACCCACTTACAAAGGACTTTGCACTATGAAACAAGGACATAGAAATGGTTGGTTGTTTATAAAACAGTGAAGAAAATATGTTGATGACATGGGGGGTAATTCTTCTAAAATAGCAATATGAATAATGTTAAAAGGCTTTAAAAGTGAAGAGGAAATGCAGTGCAAATATTGTTTTACAATATTGTGATCTTTTCACAATATCATGTGTAGTTTTATTGTATTATTTTGCAAATTATGCTGTCAGTTAGTTAGATTTTGAAATGATAATGATATAGTCCCCAAGGTGAATTCAAGCTATTACTTTTATATATAATAGTTTTATTATATGAAATTTATCAACTGCATATTTTATATTATTGAAAATGTGCATATTTAAGATACTCAGGAGAACACTGGGAATTTTCCCAAAATTTTTAGCAGAATCATTTGATTCTTTCAGAGACATGTCTTTTTCAATTTAAGAAGGACTCTTGCTAACTTCTGAAGGTTGACCATTATAGAAATGTCAATATCAAATAAATTTTAAAAATATTCAAACCACTAACAGTACACACAACAGTATATACCCCATCATAATAGTATTTTAAATTAACATCTCCTATATACTTATCACATTGAATTATTATTTTCCTTTTTTATATATACAGTTTTTTTTAAGCTATGACGACTGTAAAGACTTGAACCATGTTTCATTTAGAGCCTAATTCAGAGAATAATATATAGCAAATCCCACAATCAGTCCTTGTAGAAAAGGAAAATGAGAAAGGAAGAAAGAGAGGGAGGGAAGAAAGGAGGGAGGAAGGGAGAAGAAAAGGAAGATAAACTTGATTAAGAAAACAAAATAACAGGAAAACCCAAAAGAAAAGGAATGGTAGAAAATACATAACGATTTTAACCTAGACAGCCTTCACTATCCTACAAGGAATAGTATTAATCTATAATTAAGTAATACAGATATAAATGATATTGAACTGGCAATTTATTTATTATTAAAAATTTCAACATGGAATTTTATTGTGTAAATTCACTTACTTCCTTTTAATTCTCCAAGAACACATTTTATGAAGGTGAGTTGATGTTTTTGTTTCCCAAAGAAACCACATTTTACTCATCACTGCCTACTTTCTGAATCACACTGTCATAACTAAGCTTCCCTCTGTGACAACCTTGTGTATTCTTGTGACATATCAACAAATAGCCTCTTTGGAAACAACTTGACAAGAGCAGCAACCAGCCACACACCTCGGCACAGAGTTTTGCTACGTGGAAAGACTCTACTACCAAGAGTCTCAAGTCTAAGATGGAGAGTTGCAAAATATCACCAGTTACTGGGTATGGAAACTACTGCATACACCTTAAAACCAGTTTTCACAGGGGTATAGCAAGGAAAGGACAACTTGTCGTCACTTCAATGACGACAGTCTTTCTCATACATTCTTTCTCATACATTTCTTTCACAGTCTTTCTCATACATTCATTTTTGAACCATGAATAATGGCAATCTTCCTAAAATATTTTTGAAATGTTGAAGCTCTTAAATTTCGTTGTCAGAAATTGAAGTTCTATTTGTTGTTCTTATCTGATAATAAGCAGCACATTTTCTTCTCAGAGTGGGTTTTAGTTCTACCAACTGCAGGGCATGGCTTATATTATGCACTAGAGTAGCCATGTTTCATTTGACAGAGGGTATGAATACATTATCTGAAATAACATGATGATTTTGTTTGAGGTTTAAAAGTTAATAAATCCCAATGTCCCATTATGCAGTTTGTTATTCTAATAAAAAGTGAAGATAATCCCAAAAAAATATATTAACACTTTGCAAAACAAATTTAGAATAATCTCACCAACCCAGGGGAGGAAGAAAAGCTACATAACAAGTTTAATGCTATGAAAGAAAGACAGAGTCTAATCTAGCTGTAAGTCTGAGAAAAAAAGAAGGAATATATTTAATTTCTTTTCAGGCCATCTAGCAATTTTTAGATAGATTGGTTAACTTTTAAAATGAAATAGTTTATTAAATTTTACTTTTTATTTATATCAAATATATGTAACTTGAGAAGTGGGCATATCTTTTCTTTTATAATATCAGGATGTAAAGCCATACACTATGCAGCTTGTGGAATTTATTTGTGTTGAATGGGGCTTTGAGTAGCTTTCATCTAGTTCACAGATAATAATAATGCAAGCTAAAAATATTAGCTTGAACAGCATTGTGAGAACTTGTTTGTAAAGATGGAAAAGAATTGAGAGGAAATGACTAGTCAAACAAGCTATAAGCTTAATTCAGAGAACCACACTAAAAGATTTCATGAAGGTTTATTTGGTATTGACATCTACGTGTATTTCCCCTCTCAGCTGGAATGAATCCAAAAGAACTGTCATGGTTGGTCGAGTAAATAATACACGCTTTAAAAACAATTATAAATCTGTATTCACCTGATGGACTTTGTATTCATTCCAGTCAATTGGGCATATAATACTCGTTTAAACAATAAGTACATATAATGCATTAAAAACTGCTTAAACGCCCATTTAACCGGAGGGGCCAAAACAGCTCTAAAATGGAGCATGTGATTAACACTAATGGAAGTTATGCATATGTAATGAAAGGAGAACCCCAAACCCTTTTAAAAAGAGCTGTGACAGGAGAATGACAGCTGGGAAACACTAAGATCTAAGGCTTCTATTGCTTTCGAAAGCTGGTTCTGCCCTCAAAGCAGCCAATCCCCCCCTTAATATGGTGAATCTTGGGGTCCAAGGAAATAAATAAACTGATATTTAAGGTAAAATAATGCTAAAGGAAATGGTAGTTAATAGCCTGGTGATAAATAATAAGACTCTGTAATTGGGTTGCATGTCGGTACTTAAGCAGCAATTCACTGATGATGACTCCCATCCCATTTTAAAATTATACCCAAGACTCCTCCTTTATAATGTCACACACAGGAAAGATCTATATTTTAAGTTTTCGATGAGCATAATGTGGAAAATTTCAGTTTTAATGAATGGAAGACAAAAGCAATAGTTTACATAAAAATAAATGATTCTGCCTTACAGTCCTTTTAGTTGGTATTTTAGGAGAAGATTTACCAACTGGCCACATAGATGGTGAAGTTTAAGAAGCAATTATAAGTTTACTTGCCCACCGAAGTGCTTCCCCTCTAGCCTGGTTAAAAAAAAAAAGGGGGGGGGTTTGAAATTATCCACAGGGGTGCTTTGTAGGAGGAGTTAAGATGACAGAAACTCCCTAGTGAAATGCAAATACAATACGTGGACACAGCTTGCATTAATTCATGAACACTCCCCACCCATAATTAACTTCCCAGATAAGCTCCTCATGACCTAGGGAGCTGAGTGGTTCTGTATAGCAATGGACACAGAGGGAGAAAATGTTCAAGGTATACATAACTTTGAGCTGTCTAAAAAGCCCTGAAAACAGGTCTCAAAATTCTCATCTAATAATTTGCTGATCACTTTTGAAGTAGTATTACACTGTAACTACTAGAATTCTACACCAGTCTCAGTCTCTTCTCCAATTCCAATATTAAATTGGAATGTTGAATGTTATTAGAATATGAGGGTCTTGAAGGTAGGCAATTTTATGTATATTATACCCAGGGATTATTACTAATGAGAACAGTACCTGAAATGTAGAATTTGCTCAAATATTCAACAGAATATCTGCTGAATGAGTTCATTGAATGAATAAATAATGCAGTACTGCTTACAAAGTCACAGAAATTAAGTTTAAAGTCAGATGCTGAACTGGCTTCATCTTTAGTTTTATCTGGAAAGGTATAATAAAAATAATTTATCATATGAATAAATGTTTTGAACAGATAAAAACTTTGACATAAATTAAACACACACACGGAGAGAGAGTAGAGGATGAGTAAAATAGCTAGCAAAAAGAAGAGGCGGGAAGAAACAAAACAAAACAACTATGGGAAAGTCTTAGAGTGCTTGCTATTAATAGGAAAACAAAAAATGTAGAAACATAAAACAAAAGTCCCTTATAGAGCCTTGAATCTAGTTCTAGTGTCTGCAGAGGTTGGTATGTAACGTTTTCTGTTCTTGTATTCCCATAAGATAGATGTTGCCTTCCTTACTGCCAGGTATAGTCTTACCATAAATTGCTATAACCTGACTCTGGCAAACTCAAGGTCCTCTTCCTCTGAGTGTAAGAAAATACTGAGTACCATGCAAGAGGGCAAAAGGATCTCCTTCCAAACTCTGTGCCCACTTTATCACCTGGGTATAGTTCAGCCCTGAGAGTCCCACCACTTCCACATCTTTCTCAATAGTTTCCTAACCCACTCACAAATTGGTAAGAAGATTAGTAAAGTGACTCCATTTCATTCTTAGCTTTCCCTATCCTCCTGTATCATCCATCAAATCTCAACCATTTAGAAAATAAAGCTATCAAATGACAAGAAACAAACAAATATTAAAGAAGTTCAGGGAGAGAAGGGAAAACAGTGATCAAAAAAGTAAGAGCAGTCGAGCAGAAAGTTCTATTACACAGTTATTCCATACAATTCTCGACTATTTCCCTGTGAAGTCATCTTCATCTTTGATATGCAGAAACTGTGGCCAACTTGAGAAAATAAGTAACATGACCAAGAATGTATTGAGTACCTGCAATGCACTGACATCAGAAGCCCAGGGTCCAACTAGAGGATATGACCCTTGCTGTCAAGAAGCATATGGAGTAACGGAAATGCAAAAGTAAATATGAAATTATGTATAATGTGGTGAGCACCACAGAAGCATCCATGAAAGCTTCTAACTCAGACCCCAGAGAGCAAAGAAAATTTTAGCTATGCTGAAATCTAAAAGATGAATTGGATTTAGCCAAGCAAAAAGGCAGTAAAGACAAACCCTGTAGAGGAAAAAAAAAAAAAAAAAACTTACAAAAAAGTATAGATATAATAGAGGTAAGGTGAACAAAATTGCAAAGCCTGATGCCAAATAAATGGAGACCAGTTCATGAAGGAACCTGTAACTCAAGGAAATGAATTCAGACATTATTATTAACCATTGCAAGGGGTTAGTAGGGTGAAATATGTTCAGATTTGTGTTTTTGAAAGATTTTCCACAGTGCAAAATAAGTTAATTAGAAAAAAATAAAAGGAAGTTATTTAAGTTGAACTGCATGAATGATGAATATATGAGTATTTTGTCTACCGAAAGTACCAATTTCACATAGCTCAGTCTAATGGTTAGGAAACTGTTGCTTGCACTAAAGCTATGAGAAGGAGAATAGAATACACGTTTTTCTATACCTTCTGTAGCTGTTTTTGAGGAGACATGGGCAGCACTTAAGAATTGATTGGATATGGCAAAAGAGAAAAAGAGGCATCAAGAGTGACCCCTCCATAAGTTTCTAAGTAGAGCAAGGAGGTACTGATGGCATCTATCTACATATAAAAAAATACGAAAGAAACAGGGAGAGACCAAAAGTGGACATGAGGAGGTTATTCCCAATACTCTCCATATGATGAATTGAGAAAATGGTTTAAAATAAAAATTCTAATTTAGCAAATTGAAAATGAGCTTAAAAAATGGATAATACAATGAACAGATCAACTCTTTATATTTAAAAAATAAGACCCTTAAGCTAAATTACTAATCCCCTATCTTTTTGTAAAATAGTTATCATTCGTAACCCATAAAATGTTCTTATTTTTGCATAGATTCATAATCTGACCTTCTCCACATTCCAAAAGCCTAAGAAATAGCTTCAAGACTATAGATTAACCTTTATAGGGTATACTTGATTTGAATTTTTAAGAGATATAGTGTCTTCAAATAAATGATCCCAACACAAATTTAAGATTCAATCAGCATTAATGGTGGTATTAGAAATGATAACTTCAATTACAAGCATAATGCATTTTCCCTTGGGAGATTAATTTATGTAGAGTAGGTACTTGGAGTTTGCCCTGGTACAGCCATACTTCAAACCTGCTTGTGACCAAGAAAAGACATTTGCGCTAGCTTGATTTCAGATAATAGCAAAATGTTTAAAAGAATTAATGTTATGTAACTCATTTTCCAGAAAGATATTTTTTCAGTCATCTGAGGAGAAAGGTGTGGGTTGAAGTTAAAACAGATAAGATATGAAATTAATAAAAGAAATCTACAGTATTGTTTCATGTGAATTTAATATTTGGCCTATAGCTTTAAAAGAAGTAACCATAAAACATTGTTCTACTTAAGGATAAAATAAGCAGTTTATATTAGTATTATATTTCATCGTTTCACTTTTTAAAAGATAAAGATAATTCTCAAAAGGTATATGCTACAACTTTAAAATAATTTTTAAAGATGTTCACACTATTTTTAAATTGAGCTCATGAGCATTCTCCTGAAAATTAAAACAGAAATACATATAATGTCAAAATTATCAAAACTGAAAATTCAGATTATTCTTCTCTATGCAATTTACAGAAAACTATTACTAAAAGAAATTTTCCTGAGGATATTGATGAGGTAGAGTTGAAATACATTTCTTATACTATAAAATTGTGGATTGATATCCATATGTAATATCTATAAAGTATATTCAGCTAATATAATAAAAAATATTCTTAAACAGGAAAAACCCTGAAGTGTTAATAATTTAGGTAAAATTTACTAATAGCTTTTCATATGCCATGCTGAATATATACATGTGTTATGTACTTTGCGGTAAGTGCAATTATTAGCTGTATTTTATGGATAAAGTTTGGAGTTAAAGTTATTCATCTGAGGTCTCTGAGCTAAGGAATGACAAAATCAGCCATTGATTTCCTCGCTGTATGCCTCAAACACATGAGCTTTCCCATATAATTCCCATATAATTCCCATCTAGCAAAGCATAAGGTGACCTGTTATTATTGTATTATTTTAGAGGAGTATGTCTTTTATTGGGCAATATTTAACTAATGGGGGATATGGCACTTAGAGGTTGAAATTGGGAATTGTAAGTGGGAATATTCAGTTACCATTCTGGTCTGGTCAAAGAGTTTACACTAATTGAGTCATTTACCCATTAATTTTTCCCTCTTCAAAATGAGAATTAGACTAAACTAGTGCACCATTCCAATTAAGTGGCATTTCCAATGTGTTATTGGATATTATGTAGATGTATTATATAGTTCTGAGCATTTAAACAAGAGACCCTCTATTGAAGCTCACTTTAAAATAGTTCAATATAGTATCATTAATTCATCCAATACAAGCTTGTTATACATTCAAAACAATTCAGTACTTTGAGAAAAATAAAAGTCAAAGAACAGTCTATGCTTTCCATGATACAACAATCTACTTGGAAAGATATAAAACACTGCATCTAGCACAAAATTGCTAAGCAATATACAAACCAGTGCAAGAGAGCCTAGTAAAAAAATTACCTAAGTACTAAGGAGATATAAAATAAAGACATTACCATTGTGTGCAAATATAGCTGGAAAAGACAATTAAAAGAATGGGTTTTGGCTCAGAGCATGAAGAAGTGATAGACATAGACCCTCAAAGAAAAAAAATAAAGAGGCAGGAGAATGTGCGAATTCTTCTACTAATAAAGTAATATAAGAAAAAAGAGCTCAAAAGTTGAGGGAGGGCAACTGACAGATGACCTGAAAGATTACACAATACAGATATATATGGAAAAAAATCATATTTTGATTTGGTTCTTTAAGATTGCTTTTAGAATCTGAAAAACAAAATTTTAATTTACATACACTTTGCCCAAAGTGTTTGCCTAAAACATCTACAAATCAGTCAAATCAGTATTTCATAAGTTATCCTATGAGTTTTACTCTAAAGAAACTAAATGAATCAAATAAAAAAATCCAATGCAAGTTGAAAGGTGGCACTTCTTAACCCGAAGTTTCTTTTTAAAAACAATACAATAAATCCATATATGTATATATTTGGTTTTTTTCCCTCTACCTCATTTTAATGTTGTTTTACTGACAGTTGTATCTTTTGTTCTAATTTAATCTTCCCTGTGAAACTTTTAATGCTTTCTGCAAAATTCAACAGTTCAATTTTGAGCCAAAGAAATAAAACCTTGATGACTCTTAAAGAGTTTAAGATTAATGCAGGAAGAAATTACCTTGGTTAGTCATGCCTATTCTTATTAGCAGGACTGGTTTGCTTTTCCTGAAGAAGTGGTGGGAATTTGGTGTGAAGCCAAGACTCAGTGGATCATGATGTGCAATTTGTTTTTTAATCACTGAACTTAAGGAGAAGCTAGAATTGCATTTTGAATGATTTTTTTATTGCACATGCTATCAAAAATAGCCAAACAAGATAGGACATTAATGTGCATGATAAACAGAAATGAATATCATTGCTCTTCTTTAGTTTATGTCAACAGAGCAAGGGAATATTCTGTGGTTTAGAAACAATATAATCACATTTTTAATGGAAGCTTGCCTATAACTGTCATGAATGTCTTTCCAAATAAGAATATTGTGGGCAGTTACTCAACATCAAGACATGCATTATATTGGAGAACTGGTAGTCGTTCTCCCAGAATGTGCTATGAACACTGCAGTGTTTAATCAATTAATCACACAGCTACTGTTCTGCAAACCCTCCATCAGGTGAGTTGCAAGTGTATCTCATAGTGTACATGAACTAAGAATGTGAACAGAGAAAAAAATGCCTTTTTTTAACCTGCTTCTTCTTGTTCAAAGCAAAAGACACAAAGGAAACTCTGGACTGAAAATACTTAGGCATGACCTGAGAATGCTTGGTAACTTTTATTATCTGGTATTATTTAATATCAAACAAAAATACTGCTCACATTTTTTTATTGATGGGTAAACAGTGTCTAATATCTATTGAGCAATTATTACATGCCAGACATTATGCCAAGATCTTTCTATTGAACTTCACTATTCTCATCTGTACATCATTGCAGTGGTTCTCAACTGAGACCATTTTGACCCAAGAGGACATATTGTTGTGTCTAACAGTGTTGGATCTGAGTCCCACCTCAGTATATGACCTTGAATTATCCAGTTCAACATGTCAATAATGCCAAGGCTGGGAAACCCTGCCCCAGTTTTATCCTCACTTAAAAGATGAGAAAATTGAGGCTTAAAAAGGTGAAATAACTGACTAAGGTCCTAGATATAATAGGTGACTGAGGTGAAATCCAGCATTATTGGACTTCAAAGTCCATATCTACTCTCCCCACCACACATTCAAGCAATGTTGCTCCTTACTGAAAAACCATTTACCTCACTATACACAATCCCATAATGAAATAAATCTAACTTTGAGTCAGAGGTCCTAGTTTTGATATAAGCAGATCTGCCCTCTACCTCCTCTTCACAAGTCATAAAAAACCTCTTCAATAAAATGAGAGTCTGCAGTTAGAGTTTGCTAAATGCTACTTTCTACTTTCTGTGATTATAACTATGAGCATTCTAGTAGGATTATCTGATTGCCTCTCCATGCGTCCTCTGGGTGTTATATTAGGCCTACCTTAGGCTTTGTCCTAGTTCTGTTCTCAGTAAGTACTAGAGAAGTCATTGAAATGACTTCCTACCGCCTGACCATCTTCATTGTGAAATAGAATACTGACTTCAGTAATCTCAAGGACAACATTTTCCACCGCTAGAAAACAACCCAAGCACAACTAGAAAGATAAAAGGGATTTAGTCCCACCCTTTCCGTCCAACTGTCTATGCAGAGCCACTAAGTCTTAAGGGAGCCACTAAGAATTGACTCTCCCACTTTGAAGTAGTAAAGATCTCTAGGGGAGGAAATCGGACCTCCAAATCAAATAATTGAGGACCCAATATATGTTACTCAGTTACCCACTTGCTGCCAGAGACCAGCCTACAACCCAAACAAAGCTAGCAAGCAATATGAAGCTAGATTCTCATGCCCTGGGTCACCTTATTTTTATACCAAATACAGAAGTTATACACATGCCCCTGAAATAGTAGCTTCATGAAACCACAGCATCATAAGCTATAATTTGTCTCTAAATATAGATTTGAAATAAAAAGAAACAATACTTCCTGTTATGTGCTGTTTTGAAGAACCAGATTTTTTTATAGAGAAAATGGGGTATGGAACAACATATAAGGATGCACTAAGGGAGCTAAAGAGATCAAAAAGAGCTAAAGCCACTAGTGTGGATTTTGTTCCACAGCATTTGTAGATGTGATTGCCAGGATTTCTGGTTTTTGAAACTTTCCTATGTCATTCAGAGGGTATGGATGCTTCTGCTCTGGTTTAAACAAATATAGGTCACTTCAAAGAGGGCTTGTGGGCTGTGAAACTAAGTTCTCAATGCTGTGATCAAAGGTCGTAGTCACTCAACATTGTAAATTTTTTTCGGAGGAGATATAAGATCTAGACACTCATAATCATGATAGTTCACTCATGATTATCCATGATTGGAGATCTGGGAAAGTAAACAAATGTCTCAAAATTTAAAAGAATATGTTGCCCTCACACCCATTGATACTTACTAACGGTAGACAGGTAGAATATGGATTAGTCATGATAACTAAGTAATTAGAATTCACATAAGAACCTAAACTTTAACAGCTTTTTCTCCTTCTCAGTAAGTCACCTCTCAGATGTGCTAAGAAAGACCAAAATTATCCAATGCGGATTACAGTTCCCTGTTGGGGGAGGTCACCAGGAGGACGTAACCACAGGCTGACCCAAGAACTGAACCCAGACCATCAGAGCAGAAGCTCTTCCTCCCTGCCTGTCTTTGGAATGTGCATTCCATACACTATCCTCACACTAGGAGTGACCTCAAGGACACAAACTTGAGAAAGTAAATTGTTATTAGGACCATCTGGATCGTATACGTGACTGAACCCCATTAAGTTTTTAAGATTCTGGAGGTCAGAATCTTGCCCAAGACAAACCTTTTAGGGAAGTTTCCTTGCTTTTTAAACCACTACCTACCTATCCAGAGTGTGTTGCCTTTTCTTTCAGTCTCCCCTTGCCCTCCCTCTCTTGAATTTCCTGAGGAGAACTTGCGAAGTTTCAAATCAACATTCCTTTATTGTCATCAGTCCAGGTTATCTCTGGTAATGTTTCTAATGATGATTAAGGTACAAGTAGTAGAATGAGAGAGAAACAGGAATCTGATACTATCCAGAAACTTGGAATTTCTTGTGAACAACTGCATACGAATTGCACCTTGTTTAGCCATGCCAAGAAATCTCCCTCACCCACCCCCAACTGTCTGGCTTGGCAGTTTCTGCTTTAATCCTTCCCAAAGGAGCACAGGATTTCTCCCTGTAATGCATCCTGTAATGCAGAAGCACAAGTGTAGCTCCCATCAAAAAAACAATCAAGATGATAAGAACCTCATCTCTGGTCATGTTCTTATGGGGCTCAATGTAGTCACATACTCTGCATCCCATAGACCACAGGTGGGAGGGGAAGAACCAGGCATATCATCCCTGGTGATATTCAGAGTGGCACTCCCATAGTCAGAAAGCTAATCAAATGCCTTAGAAATAACACAGGATATCTTTGTAGTCTTTAAGTTTCGGGTACCATAAGAAAAATGAATAAGCTGCTTTTAATGGAGATGGGATAATTTGATTCTGAATAATTCATTTTTTTTCTGGCCATTTTTCCTGTTATTGTACCCCCATACCTATCCACCACACACACATGCACATGCACACATTTTCTTTTATTCCATGTATTTCCAAATGTTTAAATAGGATGAAAGTGAGCTGGTTCAACCGAAGTAGAGCTAGGAGAGCCAAAGCTGTAGAGGAAGGATCTCCTCCTGACATTAAGTGGCCAAATTGCCACAGCTAGGTAGCAGTTATTTGTCTTTTCTGCCTCCTCAGAGCAGAGGCTGATGTTCAGGGTGGTTTTAGAATATGGACAGGGATCTCCACAGCCAGGAAGAGACATCTGATGCCTCCTTCCCCTCCCCCAGTCCCAGCTCAGTGGTTGTGACTCCTCCAAGGCTTGAATGCAGGTCTCCAGAGGTGAAAAGAGCATGGATTAGCCCACTGTGCTGCCTTGCCCACAGCATAGTATAATATTAATTAGTCACCTTCCTTATTATTCAGTCAAAATATGCCAGACTGAAATAAATTACATTCTTAGCACATATTTCACACCCTTGGATCAAGTCTTGCAAGGGTTTTCTTTTATTATTTATAAGATCATGTGCTGTCTTCCTGCGGAAAATGAGATGGTCTGCATGAGGAAAAAGGTAAAAGAAATGCAGAGAAATGAAACAATCAGATATTCCCTAATGATATTTAAAAATAGAAAATTTGCTACTGTTACATACAGCTTGTTCCATCTTTTGAGATTTAATGGCTCTCTTGTGGTTTAATGGAGAATTACTTTCAGTAATTGATTATTAAAATTTAAAATTGCTAACCATCTTCATTATTAGATGAGCGAACATGTTATCCTTGTAATTAAAAAAGCCTGAGACTCACTTTCATCCTGTTGACAGAGCGGGCAGACTGTCTCTGCGCTCAGACTTGATGGTTTCAGGCTTCTTGTTTGACAAAAATAGCCAACCAGTCATTTGATGATGAAAATGCAGAACATCCACAGAGACTGAGCAGAAAATATAATGAACAAAAAATAAAATAATAAAAAGCCCTACAAGCTAATTAAAGTTTTCAGTCCCGACTCATTAAATGCTCTGCATCACTTATGTGATATTTCAATGCGCTGTGTTCAGGTAACATGGGTGCTGTCACGTTATTCTAGCCTCCCTCAACGTGCCTTCATAAAGCAACATAACCTTTTCTCCTCTACCTGCAACACACCTGCAACAGAGCTCGCTCTTTCACTTTCCACCTCAAGATGTTACCATTACAAATTGCGGGGCTTGGCGACATACTGCACAAAGTGGTACTAGCAAAATACAGTGTGACTTCCTGCTCTCGCAAATGTGTTTAAGATTGGCACAGAGAGCGCCAAGGCTTATGTACCCTGCTGACTCAAAATAATGGTAGCTCAGAATTCCTAATTCTCGCATTCCAAGACAGAAATCCCCATCAGTCTATTAGTTATCCACAGGGGGTGGAGAATATGCCTTAATGGGATCTTGCACTTCCTTCAAAATTTTCATATTAGAGTGTTCATTCTGTGGAGGCAACATTCAGTGATTTCCAAAAGAAAATTTTATAACTGTCAGTAAAGAGAGTCTATCAAAGGGGACATTTTCACACTTCAGTTATTGGACAGATGTCAGCCTTCTGGAGAGGAAAATCCAGTAGACATGAAAGGCACAAATATGAGTGAAGTAAAGATTTGTGTAAATGAAGTTTTATTCTGAAAATCAAGGAAAACCATCTGATTATCAGCTTCCCTATAAAGTCTCGGTCATTGAGCTCATAAAATCCCTGCTTAAATGTCAATTTTTAATAATTGACTGATCAATGACTTGCCAATATTTATTTAAGATCCAAACCCTCAAAAAAAGAGCCTTTGTTTCAATACAGTCAATCTTGGTATTTAATGCAAATCATCACCTTACCCATTTGTTTATACTCAAAGGGTGATATTTAGATTACGTTATAAAGCTATTCTCATGTACTTATTCTTGTATTTGTCTACCCAGTTAGATTACATAATCCTCAAAAGTAAGAACAAAATATATTGCTATTTTCACTTATCTCTGTAACCTCTTACCTGATGTAAAGCTCAGCAGACATCAGGCCTACCACCCATCTTATTTGCTTACTGAGTTAGATACAGAAGTTTGACAAAAAGCTGAGATATTCTAATTAAATATAACCTTGAATTTAGGAACCAGACTA
Source organism: Scalopus aquaticus (assembly GCA_004024925.1). NCBI lineage: Eukaryota > Metazoa > Chordata > Mammalia > Eulipotyphla > Talpidae > Scalopus > Scalopus aquaticus. Next base: position 22,002 of record PVIJ01008483.1, on the reverse strand, counting down.
ATGACTCTCTCTGTTTATTCTAAAAATAGTCTGTTGCAACAATACTTGATTCAAATCATCCTTTTTCCCAAATCCTGCAATGGTTCCCAATTTCATTTCTGGCCTACAAAGTCCTACAAGATCTGCTTGCCTTGCCTCATCTTTCACATAATCCACAACTACCCATTCTCCTCCTTCCTGTCTCCAGGTATTTTGGCCTCTTTATTCTTCCTCCAACCAGGTACTCTCCTGCCCCAACAAATGCCAGAGGCCTTTGCACTGGCTTTTCCCTCAACCTGGATTGATTTTTGTCAGCATAGATGGGAAAAGAGACTTGTTTCTTCACTTTCTTCAAATTACTAACTTATTATCACCTCACTATTAAGATCTTACTACTAAGACCCTTCTGTACCTTTAGATGTACATTTAGAGATTGTATTTTTATAACTAGTAGCTTAATCAAGTTAATATGCCCAGGCAGTTTTTAAAAGGAGAAATTACAAAAGTTATAAACTATTTACAGAATATTACTATATCAGGGGAAAATCAAACATTGACAAAGTTTGTATGCATAACAGGGGCACATAATATAGAAATGTTGTGGTTTCCTAGGAGGAGATTGCTTCAAATGCATTTCCCAGAGTAGTTTCTTTCTATCACATTCCTTTCATCTTCCACAAATAGTTAAGAAAGCCTACAAAGCATTCTCAGGAAGTTAGACCCAACTGAAATGGTTTCTACCACTCCAGGTTAGCTTTGAACATTGATTCCATCAACTCCGTTTTTCTATAGAAACAGGGATTCTTGAAGGAAGAAAGGGAAAGAAAAATTAAAATAAAGGAAAAAACTTTCATTGACTACCCATTTGTAGTTAGATAAATCAGACTGACAACAAAAATTCATGGAGAAGTAGAAGATTCCCCTCCATCCACGTTTTTGTTTTTTTGTTTGTGTTCCTATTTTTCACTGGTTCTTCCCACATAACATAATGCCCTGCCAGCAACACAACTGATAAAAGCATGATGGCATTAAAATAATTTTTAGAAAATATTTCAGTGTGGCCAAATTCTCACATCCTAATATGTCATGAGGCCTGAATCAAAGCTAATTTTTATGGCTGGGGGGAAGACTATAGTAGCCACTATCCCTAATGAGAAATTTTACATATTTAAAAAAAAAATTCCCAAAATCCCTGAAAATTGGATCTGGATGGAATATTGGTTGATTTTGAAGATCAGTATGCAAAAACTTGGTGAAATTAAATGAGTTGCCCCAGGCAGGATATTTGTTACCAGCAAAGCTGGGTCTAAAACTCAAACTCCTTGGCATTCTTTATTCCTTCTGCTTCACTACATTTGTGTCTTTTTGATGATTGTGCCAATCTGGCATGCATAGTGGAAACTCAAATAATGTCAGCCCTCTTGACTAGGAAGTGGTAATCCAAAACTTGAAACCAAATAGATAAAACATGGAAATAATCATAGTTGTAATTAGGATGAAATATATTTTCCAGTCTACATTTAAAATCTTCAAAATATTTTCATATCCTTCACCTCACTTCATCTTTAAAAGAATGCTCTACAAATTTTATATGCTAGGAAGCATTGCATAATTACTAAAAGATAATATTTAAATATTCCCGTGTGCTCTCAGGGGGTGGTCAGGAAAGAGAAGTCTGTATTTTCTTACATGTATAAACAAGATGTTGCTCTTACCAAATATATTGGCTGTCACTAAACTGGTTTTATGGATCATATAGGTATATATGTATATGTGTGCATATATGTGTGAGTATGTATGTGTGTATGTATATGTATGTGCATATGTACTTATATAGATGATTATTTTCTTCACCTTTCTCATAGTCATATTAGGAATCCACTAACTCTGCTATATTCCATGTGTCAGCACAGAAGAAAGTCATCTCAGGGCTCTGGAAATGGCAGAGAGTGAATAATTAAGATCAGCCATCAAGACATTGACATGTCATTCACTGGTAACACAGAGGGACTGGATGCCAATAGTACTTTCTAAATATGCCACCAAGGGAGGGATTTCCTAGATCCTTAATAAAATTGGTCCCCATACATAATGGATACTACCAGTCAGTACCTGCTTTCCACTGCATAGCTGATGTCAAAATTATGAAGGGAAAAAAAGAAGAAAAAGATATTGTCCATTTGCTTATAAAGTAGACAACTGTCTATTTTGTGAAATTTGAATGGAGTTAGGCAGGGCCTATTGCCAAAAGTATATCCCTCAAAACCTGTCATACAGCCTGAAATCTCACTGTTAGGGACTCATTCCTTTGTGTATTGAATCTTTCTCAGACCATAAACAAACCCATTAAAATGCATATATTCTTAAAGGGCCACTTAATTTTCTCACAGATTAGGTCCTTAATTAATGTGACCCTGGATAAACCAGGGATGAAGAGAGTGATGGCAGAGGCATGTTTTAAAAACAATACAAATACGTTTCCAGATATGGAAAATTAACCTGGAGCCATTCTATATATCAGAATATTGAGTGGAACATATTGAGTGGCAACAGACAGAATATAACAAACTGAAAATGCTCAAATGCTAAAGGAAATCACCAGCAATACGGACCAGGGAGCCTGATCCCAGGATAACAGGAGTTTGGACTCCTTAAAATTTGGAAGCCGATTTTTTGAGGGGGAGCTGGAAAGATCCTTTGTATGTTAAGCCTATTTACCTCAATTTTTTTTAACCTGTGTCCCTGCCCCCTACCTGAGATCTGCTACCTCCCAACAAGTTTTAAGAAGCAGTTACACATTGACAAATATCCCGTATTTTTTCCCTTATAAAAGTTAAATATCATGGTAGGCTTCCCACCAGGGAAGATCTAACTGACCCAATTAACTAGTTTGACAGATTAAGAAGTTCAGGAGGGGAAGGAGGAAGTACTGTGAACACTCAGTCGGCAGCGGCAGCACTGTGAGCATGGGAACTCAGCCATCCCACTTACCCGCATGCCAGCCAGGGACTAGCCAACAATATGGATCCCTACATTTAATGCATCTGCTGCTCATTTGACCACAACCACGGGTAATTGGGGAGGGAAAAGTCACCCAGATCCTCCTAAGAAACCCTTCTTATGATTAGATAAAACATTGGCTGGGTTTGAGAACACCTCACAGTATCTTCCTCATAGATTTAAGTAAGAGGCAGAGGTTAGAAAAAATAGAAAATGCAAAGAAACCTAATCTATGCTCTTTCTAACAAAATCTGTCTCAGGATAAACGAACTGTGACTTATCTTGAGAAGCAGCAGCTCATACAAGGATGTTCTTGACCCCTCCCCAGGGACAATACTGCCACCAGGGACAGGTTGTACCAACCTCAATAGACAGAGTGGCGAAAGAATCTACTTGCTCAGTGGAATCTCCTGACACTTCCATAAATGTCAATAAACACTAGTCTAAGGGGTATATGATGTTCCAATATATTTTGGTACAAAAGTTGTAGCCTGGAGCATCTTAAAATAAAAGTGCTGGAGGAAAATGTATGAGTCTAGGTCATCTTCAAAGGCAGCCTGTGTCTGCAGAGGGGGGCTTGAATACCCCAAAACCAACCAAGGAATCTGTTTTACTGATAGAATTATTAAATCATTGACTAGTGTGCTGATCGGTCTATATGGGTTGTCTTTATTACAGGTGAATTGTAGCAATTGCCAGCTGTTTCTGTGGCAAGTTCTTCAGCTACAGAAAAGCTGGCGTGGTGCCCAGATGCAGCCCTGGAGCCCCACTGCTTCAAAGTGTTTTTTCTTTCTTTCTCCAGCCAGTGTTCTCCCTGTCATTACATGGTTTCCCTGTGCTCTCATCATGACAACAATAGAATCCACAAAACCAAACACAGAAACAAAGGGATAACTTATTGGCAACTAATGAAACACAGAATATTCGGGAGGTGTTAATGTGAAAAAGCTTTGAACCAGTTTAAATGATCTACTTGAGTCCCCTCACCCCAATGCTAACACAGACATGAAGACAAGTATCTCAGCCTCATAAAAATTACACAATCTTTGCCTTAAAAGTCTGCTCTCTTGTTGCCTCCACATCTCAAACTCTTTTCAGGATACTGTTTTTCTCTTTGTCCACTTGTCCCGTTTATCAAGGTTGGCTTGAAAACCAGAAATCTTCCCCAAACACTGCAGAATCTACTGAACTTTCTTTTCATTTCTCCAATATTTAGGTGTGTGTCATTCATTTGGCCAGCAGGTGCTAGGATAAATATGGGAAAATTCGAGAATCCATGCTACATTACAAATACACCAACGTGCTTCTTCCTGCTGATCCCACATACATTTCAGAAACATTGTCATTTAACTCTCCAATTAGTTCCATCAACTACTTATCATGGGATGCAGGTAAAATGAAACCTGTTTGTTAGCCCCGGTGCAGAGGAAATAGGACAGGCTTTAGTGTCAGACAAACCAGGATTCAAACACAAGATCAAATATTTATTAAATGTATAACCATGGCTTTGTGTTTCTTTTTTTAATCCCTTGAGATTTCATGTTTTAATTCATAGAACAGAAATGATAGGCCCTTTCTCACCGTGTGAGTTATGTTCAATACCTAGTACACAGTAAGCACCTAATACATATTTTCTATCCCTATGCCTCCACCAATTATACACATTGTTCTTCACTGCTAATCAGGTCTTCTCTCCAACTCAATTTTAAGGGCACAGAAGGTTTTCTCTGAGAAGGTTAAAACTGTACAGATAGACTATAAAGTCTTTCAGTCCCCCCCCCAAAAAAAAAAAACAATAGATGCAGACCAGAAAATATTAAGATGATTTTCTGAATAGAAATGGGGGATTAATGAGTCAACATTTTTAAGTTGTTGATTGCAGTGTTATGATTGTTCTCTATAGATCTGTGACATGATAAAGTTACAGAATAAAATAGAGCCCTGCTGATTTTTGACCCAGATATGTAACAACCTTAATAAACTGCTTATAGATTCTTGTCTGAGAGAATTCCGATCCATTTTCTTAATGTCTCCATAGGGCCTACTCGAGTCGGGACATGAACATTCTGGCTTTATCAGGCACAGATCTGACAATGGCAGGTGAGAACACATCTACCATATTAGCTTGATGCGTTCTGCCAAATTGTGCTTGAGAACCACTTTGAAAGAGCATTGGAGCTAGCACAGATATCAGGTTATTGTTCTTGAGAGAAAAGCTAACCTATCATGAATTTGAAATTGCATCTCTAACCAGGGCCAGCAGGATGTTTAAATGCTTGCGTGGCTTCCCCCCACAATGTGGCACCAAATGGACAGGTTATTATATACGGTCCAAATGTATTAGAGACCAATTTCTTTAATACAAACACCTTCACTCTGTCTTTCTTTTGAAATTCAGCGTGTGATACAAATAAAATTTCAAGTTCTCCAAGTTAAAAGTCCCCTTTGTTTCTACATATAGCAAATGTAAAACTGCCAGTCACTAAAAAATAGATTAAGTAATCACAGAATCATAGAGTTTTCCGTGCTGGAAGGGACCTTAGAGATCATCTCGTCCAGCCCCCTCATTTTAACAGATGAGGAAACTGATGTCAGTGGTGGATTACAGCCTCAGGGGTAAAACAGAGTTCATTAACTCATCTTCAAAAGGACCTGTTTTGTTGTTAGAATAAATGATTAAATGATTCCAATTGCATGCCATCTCCTTTATTCAGAAAGTTTACCATTCACCTTCTCCTTTTGTCCGTGTAACCATGACAATTGTTGGGAATAATATAGCTATCAGTATAAAAATAGCCTCATTAGCATCAATAAGGAGCTCACCAATCAACGTGGACCTATTAAAGGGATGATAACCACCTTCCCTGTCTTACAGTTGGCAACACACCGCTCTCCCAACTCCTCCCGTAGGCTGGTTCTTTCCTCTTCTGAGGCTCTGTCAGTCACAGTTTGACAGCTGGGATTTGCAAGTGGAATCCTACCTGAGAAAGCCCTGTTCTCAAGCAGGCTCAACTGGATCTCGCCTTAGGATTTCTGGCCTGACTCTGTTTTCAAGAACCCCTAATGTCATGTCTAAAGCAAAAGTGAACATTTTTACTTTGTGTATATAGCATTGGCCAGAGAGGTAAAAAATGGATATAATTTGGAAATGGACACATTCATTAGTAGGAATCCTTTAGAGAGGTTTTAGTGTTTGTTTATTTTAGGTTCTTTGATTTTTACACTGCGATGACTCATCCCACCATAAACAATTTGACAATTTATGATAATTTCTATAGGTTTCTATATAAGAGCAAACAGTTTATCGAGGTATTTTCATCACATCTCCACCCTTCTCCCCCTTACTCTCAAAAGAATAAATCATATCAAAATGAAAACTGGGAAACAAAATTAACAAAGGGTAGAGGGAGGATTTTTTAATGTTATATCTATTTTACATCATTCTTCCTTTTGTACAATGTATCCTGCCTCCTCTCAGGTGTAGACCCTCTACAATTCCTACCACCAATTCACCTGTGCACCACCACCATAGTCCCTTGTACTCTTCCCTCCCGTTTTGATCTTTCTCCCTCCCTCTTCCCTGCAGAACGTCTCTGATTTATAGCTGCCTGTTTTTTTTAATTTATTATAATTATTTTTTTCCTTATCCCTTATTTGGTTCCCCTACATTCCTCCTATAAGTGAAACCATCTGATATTTTTCTTTTCTTTCTGACTTATTTCACTGAGCATAATCCCTTCCAGCTCCTCATTTTAAATCATTGACTAAATTCACTTTGACTAAATTTTACTTAAAATGAAAATTAAACTGAGTTGTTCAACTGAGCTCTGTGGAAGGAGGTGGAAACTGATAAAATGACACTCAACAAACTGCCTTGAGAATTAAAAGTTTACAAAATATACCACAGCCTTAAAAATATATAAATGGGTTCACAGAGCAAAGTGGTGAGTCCATAAGTAGATCTATGTACATATAATGAATTAATTTTGATAAAGGCACAAAGGCAACTCAACACAGAAAGAACAGTGTTTTCAACAAAGTGGTCATGGGGCAATTGAATATTCACATCCACCAGAGACACTCTGCAGGGGAGGGGGAGGGAGAGGGATCAAAAGTGGGGCGGGAAGAACACAAGGGACTATGGTGATGGTGCACGGGTGAACTGGTGATGGGAATGGTACGGGAACAACACATGAAAGGAGAAACTTGCATTGTACAAAATGGAAGAATTATATAATATAAATATATATATATATATATATATATAAAATAAAAAAACAAAATAAAAAATAAAAATAAACAAACAAAAACACAAAATGATGAACATTGATCCCAACCTTGCCTCATACAAAAAAATTTTACACAAAATGGATCATAGACCTAAATGTGAAACCTAAACCTGTAAATCTTCCAGAAGTAATCTTTGGAAAAATCTTGTGACCTTGAGTTAGGCTAAGATGCATAAAAGATAAAATTGAGGCCTCCCTGGTGGCGCAGCGGTTGAGCGCTGCGCTGTGGAGCTGTTGGCATCCCTGGATGCGAGTTGGACACCCAGCTGGGGAGAATCCCACATGGTGCGGCAGACCTCTCCTGCCTTGCCCGCTGCTCCCCTCAGCAGTGTATTTCTGATCTGCCTGTTCTGCTCCCCACTTTGTCTCTGGTGAACGCTCTCGCCGTCCCACGCCTCTGGCCTGTACCCCAGATTGTATAAATAAATCTTTTTTTAAAAAAAGATAAAATTGACTGACTGAACTCCATCAAATTAAGGACTTCTATTCATAAACACCATAAAGACAGTCACAGACATGGAGCAAATATTTACAATCATATTTCTTATATATAATTTGCTTCCAAAATGTATAAATAACTTTCACAATTCAATAATAGAGAGAACAAGCAATCCAATATAATAAGGGGAGCAGAAAACTTGAATAGCCACTTCACCAAAGAGGATACAAGGACATCAAAGAAGCACATGATAGTCATTGGAGAAATTGCTTTATTACTCTCTCTAAATGACTGAAATCAAAAAGATCAAGCATAGGCATTGTTGCTGAAGATATGGAGCAACTTAGGGCTCTGTTACACCACTAGAGAGAATGTGAATTGGCACCACCACTTTGGAAAACTATTTGGCCATCATTTAAAAGCTTGCACATACACCTACTATATTATCTAGCCATTCTACACCTAGATGTTTCCCAAAGAAAAATGAAAGGAGATAAAATACAAAGATTGGCATTTAAATGTTTATAGCACATTTATTTGTAAAAGCCAAAACCTGGAAACAATTCAACTGTCCATCAACAGGAGAATGGATAATAAATAAGGACATATCTATGAGGTCAAATACTACTCAGCAAGAAAAAGAAATAAATTACTACCATATGCAATGATACAGATACTGTTTGTATAGAAAATCACCTTCAGGGCCTTCCTGGTGGCACAACAGGTTAAGCACAGCACTATGAAGCTGTCCAGAGCCACTGCAACACGAGTTCGATCCCCGGTCAGGGAGATTCCCTCATGCTGCAGCAGACCTCTCCTGCCTCACCCACTGCTCCCTTCAGCAGTGTACTTCAGGCGATCTGCCTGTTCTGCTCCCCACTCTATCTCTGGTGAATCCTCTCACCACCCCACACCTCTGGCCTACACCCCAGCTTGTATGCATAAATAAATAAATCTTAAAAAAAAGTCGCCTTCATTGTGGTCAAAATATTTACCTTAAAAGTAAAACTCAAAATAAGTATGCTGAATGAAAGAAGTCAGATCAAAACAATTGAATAAAGACAGTACATATTGTATAATTCATTTACATAGAATCTAGCAAATGAAAACTAGCATATAGTAATAGCAGATCAGTGACTGTTGGGAATAAGGAAAGGATTTGGTAGGGGGAGAGCAGAGGGGGATAAAGGAATTACAAAAGGGCACAAAAAACTTTTGGGAATGATGGATATTTTTGTTGTTTTGATTGTAGTAAAGATCCATGTAAATATTTTCAAACTTATCTAATTACATAGTTTCTGAAAACAGAGGGATAACAAAAATAAATAGACCATAGATTAATTTGTTGATAATTCATTTTGGTGATTATTGAGTTCTACTTTTGAAGACATTAGGTCAAGGGGAATTAATATATGAGGTAAACATTACTGAAAAATATCTAGCAAAAGGATTATTCAATACTGCCAGCTTAGGTATCTGAGGTCCTTATTTCAGTTTTAATTTGGGAAACATTTTCATTTATACGTCTTCTGAAAGCAGCAATTTTTCCAGAGTTTTCTTTAATCTATCCTCAGCACCTTAAACACTGCCCTCTACTGTGTACTTAGTGTCTAGCATCTTAACAAGCACTTTAGATGCATCTTTCTCATTTAATCTTTGTACCCATTTGTACCCATTTTACAAATGAGGAAACTGGAGCTTGAAGAGTTAAATAACATGCTCAAAGTCATACAAACAGAAAATATCAATCAGATCCAGGGTTCACAAGCAAATCTCACTGCAAAACCTATACTCCAAATGTTGCTATCTATTCAGAAGATGTGAGATATGAACATAATACCAAATTCTTGACCTAATTCACTTACCCATTTGAAGGAGTTTTCCTATTAAGTTCATGACCTCTTCTTCATGCAGTTCAACAAAATGCATCCCACTGCTACTCCTCAGGGCATGAGTAGAATAGGGAAAAGCCTGTTTCTCCTGCATAATAGAATTTAAAGATATATGAAATCATGGATGAAGTAGAGGTAAGTAAATACAAAAAAGTTGGAAAGATGACACATAGTCACTAAAGGATGTCATGTATGGTTGTGCAGTTTCTTTTTTTTTTTAAGATTCATTTATTTATTTATTTATTTTTTTTTCAGAAACACACTGCTGAGGTGAGCAGTGGGCGGGGCAGGAGAGATCCGCTGCGCCACGTGGGAATCTCCCCGGCCGGGCGTCGAACTTGCGTCGCCACTGTCAACAGCTCCACAGCGCAGCGCTCCACCGCTGTGCCACCAGGGAGGCCCTAAAGATTCATTTATTTATGCATACAAGCTGGGGTGTAGGCCAGAGGTGTGGGGTGGTGAGAGGATTCACCAGAGACACAGTGGGGAGCAGACAGGCAGATCAGCTGAAGTACACTGCTGAGAGGAGCAGCAGGCAAGGCAGGAGAGGTCTGCTGCACCATGTGGGAATCTCCCTGACTGGGTATTCAACTCATGCTGCAGTGGCTCTGGATAGCTTAATAGTGCTGCGCTTAACCTCTTGTACCACTAGGGAGGCTCTGGTTGTGCAGTTTTTTCACTGTACAACAGATATGTGACTGAAGGGTCTAGGGGGACTTTGCAACCAGACTTCATTCACCAAATCTTCACTCACCAAGTCTAGGCTTCAAATTCACCCAGGGGGCCTCCCTGGTGGCTCAGGAGCTAAAGGCTCAGAGCTATCAAGGTATTGCCAGCCATTGCAACATGAGTTTGATCCCCAACCAGGGAGCTGACACACATGGTGCAGCAGACCTCTCCTGTCTCACCTGCTGCTCCCCTCAGTGGTGTATTTCAGTCAATCTGCCTGTTCTGCTCCCCACTTTGTTTCTGGTGAATCTTCTCACCCCCGCACCTCTGGCCTACACCCCAGTTCTTGCATGCATAAATAAATAAAAATAAATCTTTGAAAAATAAAACAAATTCACCAGGGCTTCACTGACAGAGGAATGGGCACATAAAAAAATGCACAATGGCTTAAACTTATGAATAAGAAAAAATATTGCACAAAGCTGTGACATGATCTAGGAGTGGTCTTAATGAACAGAATTCCTTTGTTTGTCTTTTGTACTTTTACTATCTTCCAAACTCATGGCATTACATTACAGCTCTAGATTTTGCATTATTCATGTCAAATAATCTGCTAAATAATATGTCCTCAAAGGCATGATCTGAACCAAGGTAACTCGCATAAAAAAAGAAAAAAAATAATGGCATAAATGATAAATGAAATAAAGATTTTTAAAGAAATTTTATGGTATTTAATTAATCTACCAGTTTTACTAAGTTGCTTTCAAGTGAAATGGCTCTTTACCAGCGCCTTTTGAAAAGGTTAGAAGTGAATTCCCTGAGCTACAATCATTAGCATATAGATGTCTCTAAGTGTTAATTTCTGTTTTCACTGAATGAATGTAATTTAAAATGAGGCCCTTTCAAATCAGTTAACTTCGGCCATTTGAGAAAGATAAGAAAAATGGACTCAAGCATGAACCCCCAGCAGAACCTGCTTCGTCGGGATAAGTGCTCCATGCCACAGCCACGGACTACTTTGGGAAATTACAGATCTGTGCAGAAAGAGAAAGAGGGTTTGAGGTGAACAGGTTAAAAGGACCCCAAACATTTACTTTTGATTTAGCTAATCATGAAAAGGAAATTGAAAATGAATGAAGAAATCAATTTTGAAAATATGGGAGTGTGTCCCTATAGAAAACCTCAATAATTTTGTTGATGAAATTTAGCAACACCAGTTTTTCACATCTGCACTGTGCTTGGCACATAGAGTCCACTCAAGGCACCATTGCTGAGCTGCATTATCAGAAATGGAAATCCGTGTCTAATAGTGATCTCAAAGATCTTTAAGTCCTTTATTTTACTCATGTTCCCTTTACAACCTCTTCTTTCTACAGCAATAACCCTCTAAAAATATAAATTGGATCCTGCCAATCTGTACTGCCAACATTTCAACGACTTCCCCTTGCTCTTTTTTAAAATAAAATTCACTCTTCTGCATAGCCCATGAGACCTTCCATGATCTATCTCTGTGACCTCCTCTTACTGTCATCCCCACTAGGTTCAGATGCACTGGTTTCCGTCAGTCTTTCACACGCACAACCCTGTTCTACCTGGAGGCCTTACTTTTGCCCCTCTCTGAATGAAAGGCTCTTTCTCTTGCTCTCCTCTGGGCAGCCCATGGTCACCCCTCAAGCCTCAGATCAAATGTCACATGCTTAGGGAAGTCTCTCTAAAGGTATATGGGGGGTACAAAGTGATCCTTTTCCTGACACATCTTACAATTTAGGGTGTGAGAGTGGGCCTGTAAGTCTCCAGATAGAACAGAGGTCTATCTAAAGTGACCCAACCCCAAGTCCCCGATGATGCCACATTTCATCACTTTCCTTCCATCATTATACTTTTCAAAATCTAACATTGTAGTTCTTATTTAACATCTGTCTTTCTCACATAAATGTAAAGACATTGTGAGAGCAGAGAACTTGTCTCTCTTATTCATGGCAATATCCCTGGTGCCTACCACACTAGGCCCTGTGTCTGATTTCTTTTGTAGAGAGCAACTGTCTCCTGACTTAATCAATAAGACAGATGGATTTACCAGTCTCACCCTAGGTTTTTGTAATAGCACGTAGACCTAAAAATGCACAAAGTCCATTGCCCATACACAACAGAATAAATTAGAAGTATTATAGAATCATAGCCTTCAAAACAACACTTTAAAAAGTTTAGTATTGTCTGTATCCCCTCATAGCACCTAGTACACAGTAGCAAAATTGCACTAAACACACAATTCTGAACACTAAACACACCTCACACTTCGCTTATTTATTTATTCATTTAATTACTTATCATTATTTTACATTCTTGCTTGTTTTTCCACAATATAGGTTTTCTCTCCTTAGGTGTGGTCACCGTAGTGGAACACCACCAAAGCACCCACAGTCCCCCACCATAGCCCATTGCGCTTTTCTCCTAGGTTTTCTCACCTCCCATGATCCCTCCCCTGCCTCCTCCTTTCCTAGATGCTTCAGAGACAGGCCCACTCTCACACCCTAGATTGTAAGATGTGACAGGAAAAGGATCACTTTGTACCCCCCATACAGCTTGCATTTAAAAAATACACATTAAATATTCAATTAGTTCCCACCTTCACCAGATTCACAAATACTACATTCTCTAAATTGGATCCCAGCACCAATTTTGCCATTGTGCCATAGCAAGGAAAAAAAGGCAAGTCTTAAATTGAGACACTCCAACTAACATATGTATTTATTGACGTGGGGCTCTAAGCCACATGACAGATTCGTCAAGTAAACAAGCATGAGATTAGATGAGAATTATCAACTCATCAGTCCCTCATTTGTCATTCAACCAATGTTCCTGAACACCTACCTATACCCTGTTCTAGACAGAAAGCTGAGTGTTGGCCAAACAGCAATAAACAAGGCAGATTAACTCTCTCTTGGAGTCTCCAGGCTAACAGAGAACAAAGACCATACACAAGTAGCAGCAAATCAACAAATATCCACAATTAAATTATGAAGAGTTTTATGTAGCTATGAATAGAGCTAGTAATAGATACAAGGCTGTAGAAGGGTAAGGTAACTGGGGGCAGGGCAGGGAGAGGGCATTTCTGAGATGCCATTTAAAAGTCCACCTTAGAGATGAGAAGGAACTATTCATGCATAACTCTGGGTGAAACGTGTTCTAGGTGCAGGGAAAGGCATGTGTGACTACCCTGAGGTGAGAAAGCTCCGGGTGCACTGAGAGACTTAAAGATTTCCCTGGATCTGGGAGCATATTAGGGAGAAGCAGCATGGATGATATTGCAAAGGGAAGCAGGATCTAGATTCTGGAGGACCTTCTGAGTTGTAGCAATGACTTTCTAGTGTATTCATTGTGCAATAAACACTAGAAAGGCAATGAAGTGATTCAAACAAAGACATGATAAACTGCATTTTTTATGGCAGTATTTTTTTATAAGGTACAATTGCAAGTGACCATTAGAGAATACTTTGCTATTTTCAGATATACAGGACTAAACAAAAGCATTTTAGCATGCTGCTTTAGTGTACATTGAAAACTGGTGAACAGATTTAGACACTAAGAATAGGAAATAAAATAGGTTAACACCATTTGTTGATATGTTTATGAACCACTCAGCATCTTATTAAAGGCTGCCTACCTGAGAGAAGAATTAAAATCACTCTGACAGCCTCTGGGCAATTCTAAAATGCAAGTCTAGTGAAGGGTACAAGCAAGAAAGAGACAGATATCCTGTCCCATTCTGAAGGGAGACTGATTTGGAGCTGGGGTTGACACATTTTAAGAATTGATATAGCCATCTTAATAGCTGGAGACTGAATTTTCCTTACTACATATCCTGAAAATCAGCATTACTGAGAATTTCTGAAACATTATCGGAATAAGCTGAAGGTTAAAAAGTGGAACACTCTTTACATAACAGAATTACCACTTCCTACCATTTTCCAGTTCCCACCTGTTGTTCTGCAAATATTCTTCATCCAGTAAATTCTAGTGAAAGCCTCTTGCAACTCTATCAGACCTTTCCCAGGCAACTTTACATACTAAGGATAGTGAGTCCCTAGTGCTTTGACACTGGATCTATAATTGGTTTCCATGTGAACAGCTTCATTCTTTTGGTTTGCTAGCTTGCAAATCTGTCTACATAGCTTCCAAGTTTATAACAAACAGGTCACATTTTTAAAGAAAGAAACTCCAGAACTCTGATTCCCACTTTCCACTGTAGTATTTAGCCAGACCTCCCAAACTTCATTGACAAAGATGATGTGGGGGTCAGGTGCACATGTGTGCATGCGTGCGCACGCGCACACGCACACACACACACACACACGCACACCACTAGGGGTGAAGGATAAAGAAAACCAAGAGTTTTGTATTCCTTTTTTTCTAGGGCAAAACTGGAACAAAAACTTGAAGGTCAAATGGCAGTTCAGTGGCTTAGATGACACTCTACAACAACTCCTTCCCTCTGCTTTAAGGAGTTATTTAAAGGGCTAAATTCTCAATGTCCATCCTTCCCTCAGTTCAGAAAATGTTGGTACATTAAAAAAAATATCTATTCTGTGTCCTAAAAAAATCCTAGGTAGCCTGTGTTGATGTGTCAACTAAAATGACAAAGGAGTAGCAAGGAGGACCTAAACTGCAAGATAACATAGCCAAGGAAGGTGATCCTCTATACTAAAAGTTGAACTCAGAGTGTTGCTAGTGGGAAAAGTCAGGCTATAATCTGATTTATCTGTGCCCCACATAGCCTTATTTATGCAAAAAATATGCAGCTACCACTAGGATAGTACAAATTTTAGAGGATACAGGGATATTTAATAGTTGTTATGTATTGAATAAGCAGATGTTTAATACAATTGGTCCTTCTATTATAACATTATGATAGAGTAACTATTATTATCTCCATTTTACAGATAAGAAAATCTGAACTTCAACAGGTTAAGTAACTTGTCAAAGTCACATTTTGAATAAGTAACCAATCTAGGATTCAAATCACTTCTGTCTAATCTCAGGTCCACACTCAACCTTATATTAACCTGCTTATTGCCTTCAAGAAGCTCATAGTATGAGAGACAAAATGAAATCTAAGAATTACCTTGGAATGTGCTATATATAGTGGCTTTGTGAGTGCTCAGAAAAGAGAGCTCCTGGGCAGAAGAGTTTCAGGAGCAAGTGAAGGAGGAGCTGAATTTGGGGGCAGTATAGCATGAAGGTTACTACATCTTGCCCTGGAGATGTATTTGTCTTCTTGTTCAAATTATTTAAGAGTTCAGTATTTGAGTTTCAGTCCCCATCTACCAAATGGGAATGATAATATTATGTTTTTCATCAGATTAACATGAAGGTTTGATGAGCAAATGATGCCATGTGCTTAGATTAATGTTAGTATATCATAAGCCTGCAATAAATGTTATTTTTAACATTTGACAACCTGGTGGGGGAAATGGTATTCTAAACTAAAAGAACCCTGGGGAATCCTACAAGCAAGAAAGCATGAGAGGGTCAAAGTCCTTTGAGGCATTCTGTAAGTTGGGTTTAGGGTTTCCATGCTCAGAGGAAGGAGGTAAAGTTACACACCAAGAGGGGGAGGCACGTGCATTAAATTGAACTTTTGAGTACTTTTCAAACTTGAGAAACTGTACTTAGTGTTCTCATTGCTAAAATGGAAGAATTTTACAAAATAATTGTAACTCCTTGTAGAGCTAATAATAACTAAAATTTACAATTTTAAAATATCCATAGTAAAATTCTTGTAGTATATAATTTTGATACTTTTTCATCTATGTGGATACCTGGTATTCTTATTTCAGAAGACTTAACCAGCTAATGTAAATTTCTGACTTGTATTTAATGTCAAGTTTAGGAGTTCCCATAACCCAGTATAGAGAAAAACTTGAAATGGTAACTTTTTTCATTTCTGTCAGATTTTTGTATTGGTAAATATTTTCCTACCCAAATATTCTAAATTCTGTCATGACATCTTTTTTTTTAAAAAGTCTGTGAAAAAATATGAATATTCTTCAGAAATAATAATAAAGAGAAACACTAGGGATATAAAGTACTAACAGTTAATGCTAAATATTAATGCTTATCTAAAAAAATATGCTCTTGACATTTCCCCTGGTATCAATTTCTTTAGTTTTCTTTCTTTTTTTTTTTACTTATGGTAACACAAGCATATTTAAATAGTTAATTTGCTTTATTCCTAAATTCTCACACTCATAAGGAAATATATATCTTTTTTTAATTCCACTGCTGACAATTTATTAAAGATTAATCCAGAGTCCAGTAGCCATCCAAAGTCCTGCTATTAGGGAAATCATTTGTTTCGAGCCAGTCCAATTGCTGCAAAAATAGGAATTGCCATCGTGCTGTAGATAACAGCATTGTGTTATTTATAAAGTGCTGCAGTGGAACAGAGCAATGCCATCCATCGGCATCCAATCAGCAGTGAAGCTGGCAGAGGGAAGTGGGATATACAAGAATGCATTGGCACAGACCATTTAAATTGGCAGATTCTAGAGCTTCTGAACTTGGCAGTAGTTTTTGAAACTAATTTATTTGTTATTTGCGGGAAAGGGTTACCATTTGAAATTCACTCAAAAAGTTTCCAATTTCAGGACATGGAAGAGTCAAACACTGCATTCTTGTATGATTTCCTCCCAGGAGCCCCTTCGCCCCATCCACGTACCTGATAAGATGTCATTTCATTTCCTGCCATGGTTACATTTTTTTCCATCATTCGCTATTTCTGTTTTTAAAATTGAATCCTCTCCAAATACTTTCCATTTTTAAACACCACCTGCTCTTCTTTCTAAGTACCTCCAACACAGGTTCACATCTCTTGAGAGTCCCATTAGATTTGGAACTGATGAACACATGCTCTTTGTGGCTTAGTGTTAAACGCTGGAGTACATACTGATTCTTTATTCAAATATATAAGTGCTCTGTAGACAAAACCAAAATGCCAAGGTCATCTATCAACTCAAAGCAATTCCAATAAAAAGCACAGTAGGATTTTTCAAACATCTTTACAAACTGATTCTTAAATCTCTATAAGGGAAGAAGTCTTGAAAGCTAGCTAAATATGGGGAAAAGAACAATGAAGAGAGAGGTCTTGCTCCACTAGAAATAAAGATTTTTAAATAAAGCCATGCCAATTAGTACAGCATGGTTACAGAATAAGAATAAACAAATTGATTAATGGAACTGAATAAGAATCTCTCTGCATGTAGGTGAACTTGTTAAATGATAACTGGGCAATGAAAGCACATCATCAAATAAAAAACTATAACAAATATGGTATTAGTATCACATATTAAACAATAATAATGGAAATAAAATAAGACTATAAGTCAAATATTATAAACAGATATAAATTCCAACAGGATTAAAACTCCCACATAAAACACAACAGGAGGATTTAGGATACCAAATAATCAGGAGTTATAAAAGAATAGATGAATTAATTGGCCAGATCAAAATTAACATCTCTTTGTAATAAAAATGCAATAAACAAAGTAAAAGGACAAGCCTCATCCTACAAGAAGATACTTAAAATACATATTGCAAGAGATAAGAAATAAGAATATTTGAAAAACATGTGACAAAAGCACAAATTGCAAAATGAACTAAGGATTTGAGCAAATGCCAGAAGAGGAAACTTGAATTGCCATTTAGCACATAAAAAGATATTTCATACCAATCAGACTGAGGGGAAAATAAGTCTTTAACACTAAGTGTTGTTGAGGATTTAGGTAACTCTTACTGCAGATAGGGGTGTATCTTGTAATGTAGAAAATGCACAAAATCTCAAGTGCCACAATTAAATTTCTAGGTTTATTACTCTAAAAAGACATATGAAACTCTCATGAGGAGACACAAATTCAAACTTTTTGACATTATTTGTAATTAACAAAAATTTTGAAATGACCCCCCAAAAATGTATAGCAAAATGGAGGAATTTTGATATCTTAAATATCAGCAAAAATGAAAAGTACACACACACAAAGAATGAGATAAAGATGACAGATGATAGAAACAAAGATGGATGGATGGATAGATAGATAGATAGAGCAAGCTTGACCAACATGGAATGATCTCAGATATGTTTAGTTGTTTTTTAAAGCAAGTCATAGAATAAAATGTATAGTATGATAATATTACATACATTTTTTCAAACACCATATATAGAAAATGGCATTTTGTTGATGAATAGTCACATGTGTAGTAGAGGTATTAAAAAGGCCCATAAATGTATAACTGTGATTACCTTGGGGAAGAAACAGGACTATAATGTTTTATTTCTTTAAAAACTGGCATGAAGCAAGCATGGCAAAATGTTATTTAATTCCGGGTAGTGTTTTTTCTGTCATAGAAAATAAAACTGCTGGGAGAGAGTATGTAATATTTCTGCTTCTTACCACTCAAAGAGTTAATGACATATCTCATTTCTCACATGCTTTACCTCCTCAAACTTGAGTTACAGTTGTTTTTCACATTAACACTTGAATAAATTTTACTTGCAACACCTTAAAAATACATACACCACTTAAGAAGCAACTAACTCCTGAGCTTTCACAAACATAAACTAAAGTAGATTTAAGCATCCAGAAAGCAGTAGCATTTTTATGAGGACACCAGGAAGAAATAAGGAAGGGTTCTCATTCTGAATTATCCTCCCGTCCCAGTCAGTCACGGAGCTCTGATATTCTACCAACAGCTATTTCCTTGGGTTTCCTGTACTGTTACTTCTCATCACATTTGTCTTTGTCCTCTCATTGTCTTCTTTCCTAATATAAAGGGTAGCTGTAGCTATTAATATTTTCACGTGTGGAATTTTTGACACTGTTCTAATCAAATGGGACAGCCAGCTAAAATGGAGAAAGTTTTGATAGGAAGAATAAGGTGGGAAATAGTTTGTGTCAGATCATTTATTAATTAGGTTTATTTATTTAGTAATTTAATTTGTTAATTAGGTTGGGCTTGGTCTTGCTGAGAGAACAACTCCAAAACAACTCCAGAAAACGAATTGGTTTAAATGTGTATTTTTACTCGTGTGATACATGCAAAGTAGATTGGTGAAAAATTTTTTTTCGCTCAAATCTAGGTGATTAGAGGATTCACCTTCTCATAGCTATACTAGCAGATGATGTAATCTTTCCAGTATCACTGGTAGGTGAAAAGTAATTGGAAAAGGCACACAAGCTTTTCACCATAATACCAGAAGAACAGCATCCACTCCCCTTAGGGATTTTTTTCCCATGTACCTGGAAGAGGGAAAAATTTAATTTGGCAACTACTGGGAATATGTACAAAAGTGTAGGCCTGGCTTGGAGCTGGAGTTTCTAGCTAGCAGGGCATCAGAGAAGATAGACATGCAAGATTGAAAAGAGGGTTAAGAAAGTACAGGCGTAGACTTCTCAATCCCTACCTAAGAATAATCTTTAACAGATTCAAATATTTGACTGACACAGAGAAACTGGGGGAAAACCATTATAGTCCAAGATTTTAATGTAAAACTTCAGTGTAATGTGTACAAGCTTCTCTAATCAGAATATAAACAACAGGTATTTCAGGACTTCTTTGATTTTCCACACAAGTCAGAAATTTTTGTTTTTTATTTTGCTGATGATTGCAGTTGCCAAATAGGTGCCAGATCTTCCATGATATAATGTATACACACACACACACACACACACACACACCCCAAAAGAAGAGACAAAACAAGGAAGGGCTATTCATTCTCATTCTTTCATTTCTGTTTATTGAAACCGGTACAAGTAAATGAAAATTTGTTGAAGACTCAGAAGCACTTTGTGCAGATTTAAAAAAGAAAATCTTCTAAGGGGATTATGTTGTTTATCTTCAATGATGCTAGGATTTGTGCAATTATGCCTAAAATTAATCTCATTTGGATGAGTCTCTTTACCAAAATTCATTTATTATGCTATAGCTACCATAATATATTTGATTCTGACCACAGCTGAATTGTAATCATCTATACTGGCAGTTCACCATGTGAAGTTGCATATTAGATATTTTATGTCTAAGGCAATTTAGTGCCAAAACAGATCCATGTTCCATAACAATGGATTCTAAACCAATCTAACAGAACTTGTGTGCTTCCTTTATCTTTTGTAAAAACTATTAGTACTGCAAAGATAACATGATCTGTCTTTAAACACAGTATTTAATTATTGGCTCATAATTGTATTAAGTTCAATACAGCAATGATAATGAGTCTGTGTTCAATTCTGTATTCAGAATCAAGATCTAGGGATTAAGTAATCTTGTTATACTCTATTCATCACTGAAATCTGAAAACACTATTTCAATTTGATAAGATGTAAATCTTTAAGGAAATAATCGTGTTCAGAGAGATCTGCAGTATAAAATTTGATAACAAAAATTGGTAACACAATGAATTTTAGAAATATTTTTCTCTTTACAGTTCATCCAGAACTATTGCATTTTTTTTCCCCACAGGTATACCTCTGACAGCAAAACTAGCAGCTTTTTTTTTTTTTTTTTTTTACCCTTTATTTTTCTCTTTGACTTAAAAAGAAAACAAAGTCAGGGAGCAATTCTTTTCCCAGAACAAGAGCAGCAGAACCTTCTTAAAGGACCTTCATTATTTTATGCGGTAAATGTTCACAGCTCTCAGATTTATTGGCATAGCTGTCAACATGTATATTCAGTTTGATAATAATGTTCCAGCTTAACGAGGCCTCTTGGAATTATTTATTATTAAATTTCATTACTTTCTGCAAATGTTCATGCTGATTAAGCCCACCCTTTCAGGCTCTACCACACTTAGACCAATCACAGTGTGATGAGATGATGAAATTTGAGCTAACATGCTTTCCATAGGACTTGTCTTGTCAAATCTTTAAATATAATTTAATGAAATGTCTGTTGACGTAACTATGGAAAGTGGAAAAACTCATTTATAAAATCAACCAACCATACCTGAAGAACATTTGCACTCTCTGACATGACAAAAATTACTTAAACATTTTGGACTTCCTTTGTGTGAAAAGAATTACCACGTGTGGCATTTGCCAAATATTCTGTCCACTGTATTCTGTGATGAACATGGCACATTGAAACTGAAGAACATTACTCTGAAAGCGCAGATCTCCATAAAAATTCCTTGAGAAATATTCAGCAATATAGAAACAGAGCATGCTATTATCTTTATAGATATATATCTTCAGAGTTGTTGACATTCAGAATAGATCTTGTCCAAATCCTTGATGACTGTGTGAAGCAATAAGTAAATGCTGTTGGAACATGTCATATATTATCAAGATTTCCAGCAGAGTAAATCTAGAGAATAATTGCATGCATACAATGGAGAAGACCCATGAATGAAATGAAATGAATGAAATATGTAAACACACACATATATATAGTATTATATTAAGTTCAATGCAACAATGATAATGAATTTGTGTTCAATTCTGTACTCAGAATGCATATACAGGAAGGGAGGGAGGGAGTAAGTGTCGCAACCTAGACCCCCATATTGTCTTGACAAGGTCACTCTATGGGCGGAGCCTTCAAAGAAGTGTTCCCAAAGTCAGGATGCGATATTTCTTCTTGCAAATAAATTTAAGTATAATTTCAGGAGAACAGTAACTAAGTTTCTCCACCATGCCTGCATTCATTGGCCTTACTCATTAGCTCCTGGCAGCGAGATATC
>PVIJ01008482.1:0-74141 GCA_004024925.1 Scalopus aquaticus | reverse complement strand
CCGCCCCACGCCTCTGGCCTGTACCCCAGCTTGTATAAATAAAAATTCTTAAAAAAAAAACAAAACAATATTACATAATGATCAGTTGAAGGTATTTTATTTATTTTTTTAAAGATTTATTTATTTATACATACAAGCTGGGGTACAGGCCAGAGGCGTGGGGCGGCGAGAGGGTTCACCAGAGACAGAGTGGGGAGCACAACAGGCAGATCGGCAGAATACACTGCTGAGGGGAGCAGCAGGTGAGGCAGGAGAGGTCTGCCGCGCCATGTGGGAATCTCCCCAGCCGGGCGTCGAACTCGCGTCACCACTGCCAACAGCTCCACAGCGCAGCGCTTAACCACTGTGCCACCAGGGAGGCCCAAAGGTACTTTATTTTTCATCATCATCATCATCATTAATCCTACTTTTTTTCTGGGCAAATAAACTTGAAGTCATAAACTTGACTCTAACAACTCTGTCTGCTTTGCAAGATGAATAGTAATCACTGAATGGTACAAAGAGACTTTGGTTTCAGTGAGTGAAGTTTAGGGGGCTCTTTGGCCCTCTGGAATAACAAGACTGAACCTAATGCCAACACATGGGATGAAGAGACCTCGTAAGAAAAAATTCACTGCAACAAAGGAATCCTTGAAACGGGAAGATAAGTGTCTAGAAGGTATAAGAGAGTTTCCAAGCTGAAAGAACCATGGTGTTGGTGTTTATAATCCTGAGACAAAGTTATGAAGTTAGGGTGAAGGCAGATTTTGTGTCCTATAGAATCTGAAGCACCCTCGTTATAGCAATTGTAGGTAGATGATATTGTTATCTTTCTTCATAGCCTTTAACATCTCTAGTCAAGGTGCGAGAAAGGGAATCGGATTTTATCAACTCCAACGTACTATATTAATGAGTGAACAATGTTTCCTAGTCTAGTTAAGTTTTTTTGTCATTTTTCAAGCAATAAAATATTTAAAATTCATTGTATTAAGTTCTAATGAGCCTAGAAATGCTAAGAAGAGGAGGAAAGACATAATTTGATACAGAGTTATAGATCTGATTTCTGCGTGTGGAAATTCATATAAATTTGCTTTTGTAGCACTGATTTTGATAACCTGCCATAAAACTTTTGTTAATGCTAAGAGGAAAGACATAGCTAATGCTATAAATTCACTCAGATATCTCTGCCTTACATATTTTGGTAGCAAATTAAATTTATCACTTCATTATCCTTTCCTGGCAGTTGGAAGTTGTAGACTTTAATGGAAGGTGCCAGGGTTGCTAATAGAATCTTCTCGTCACAGATGAAGGAAATGTAAAAGCATAATTCACAAAGATTCGATGGGATTTATGCTAAAAGACAACAGCACCCAAAAGCACAAACTAAGAATGAAGTCTGCTCCATCAGGGGATGGAATTAATTAGCTAACAGATTTGTAGCTTTTTCTCCATGATGAATAAAAATGTAGCGATTTTCACAAATGTTCACATGGCCACAGTCATTGCCTAAAGATTGAAATTAATTTATAAATAATACACATAATGCTTATACTGTTTTCATCCCTCAAGACATATTTCCCCTCCCATCAGTGCCTGATCCCCCCATGCTAAGATGGTCACTTGATCCTTTCTGTTTCTATAACCCTGATATTTTAATAGCAGCTATTTTGAAAGAAAGCGTAGTTAAATGGTTAAGAACAAGTTTTTGCAATAAGTAGCATCGGATTTGCATTTGCTCCCTTTACCAAATAGCTAAACCTCTTTAAGCCTCAGTTTCCAACTCTGTAAAATGGGTGCATAAATATATATATATTTATACACATATATGTATATACATATATAGTTTGTTACTTTTTTTTTTGCAAATACTCATCATTTGATAAAGGGTTAATCCTATTCATCACTCAACTTCAATTATCACAATTCCTGGTAAAAAACAGATACTCAATATTTGTTGAATGAATAGACATATTTAACTGATTAAAGCCCAAACTCAAAGTTTCTGATCTAGGCAGATATATATTAAATAAATTCTAATTAGTACCCCAAATCAAATCTATCATAGAAATTATGTGAGCCCAGAAAAGATAGGTAATATTTGTTTCCATACATAACTTTTTAAAGGCTGTGTATTAGGAAATAGGAATTAACAAAAGCAGAGGCTTGAACAAAATAATACCAGAACTGAAATATAGTTTTGGACTATAAAACTCTGCAACATGAGTGCCTCCACAAAATACACAAAATGTACCTGAGTTATCGGAAATTCAACCTCAGGAGTTTTGTCTTTATTTCTATAAATGTTATAATTTTATTCTCCATTAATAGTAGTGCTAGTACAAGAAAAGTGTCAATGCATATATTAAAGCATTAGAAATACATTTTGCTTAAAACTTCTAGACAGATTTCCCACTGGGTTTGTTTGTGTAAGGGTGGGTAGGATGGTAGGGCAAAAGAGCCCAGCCCTGCATGTAACAGGATCAGCAATCAATTTAAGGTTCTGTTCTGGGAGCTGTGGCCTCAGGCAAGGCCAGCTTTTGTTAACAGAAGCTGCAGGCACTGGCTGATCCTACAAAGCAAAGCAAGTCCAAGGCCTACCAAAGGACCTAATCAAATTTTCCATCTTTAAGAAGTAGCTTCTCATTTTCATTGTGATGTCACATCCTTTACCTGCCTCTCTCCTCATGGGCCCAGATGCTCCCCTTCTCCACTTCTAAGCCCCAGCCATCCTCCCTAATGCAGGAGGCCTCAAGTATTCCATTTCCACGCCCAGCTGCTGGCAAGTTGACAGAGGGAAATACATTTGTTTATGCCCCTAGCCATACATTTCCTTTGAGTGGTTTCCAGTGAAGATTTTTTTTTCTAACAACAGCTATTCTTTTCCACTGCTTAAATTTCTAAGATTTTTAGTTCCCAAGGGCTAACTGATTAAAAGTAATTTGGACACAAAAAATTATCTTTAGGATTTGTTATAGGTCTTACTATGTCCCTAGAAGTATTGCCAAATGCTTGACCTCTACTTTCTTTCAGAATTAGTGGTTTCCTTAAAAAATCAATTTATTGTATCTATGTATATTTACATATAGTTAAATGCAGAGTAAGGATGCAATTGTAAATATAGAGCTGGAAGAGTTTGGAGAAATAAATAAATCCAAGAAACTATCACCCTAACATTATCATCACTTCTGAACATTCTCTTGTGCTTTCTTCTAATAACTCTCTACTTGTCACTGTCCTGATCTCTAGTAATACAGATTTGTATTTCACACATTTAAGCTTCAGGTAGGTGGCATTACTTAGTATGTACTCTTTTCTATCTGGTTTCTTTCCTTTCACATGTTTTTGAAATTGTAACAGGGTTACAGGAAAAGGGGAGGTTCCAGGTTCCCTGCTCCACCCAAGGGAGGGTGGAGCTAAGCAGGGAGTAGAAGAAGCTGGAGAGAGAAAGGACAAAGAAAGAAGGACGAGGAGCGAGAAGGAGACCTGGAGGCGGCACATAGAGCAGAGAGACATGTGAAGAAGCTGCACTTGCTTCTTGGCCTTGAACTAGTTCAAACAAATGTGCATGAGAGACCTGTGGGGAGTCTAATGCTGGCAGCTTTTATCTTGATTTTGATTTTGCTCTTTTCCTCCCAGACTTGTCTGGTTATTTCTGACCCTTTATAAGGGTCCCCACCAGAAGCTGCTTTAGACTTGGGGCAGGTTTTCGGGGCTTGCTTTGGTCCAACCCTGTTTGGCTGGACATTTACCCTAGAGGGAATGGGTAACTTTGGGCGCTTGATTTGGGAACTATATTCTTCCCCTTTTCTTTGTTGTACACTAATTGTATTAAAATTTCTTTCCATTAAAGGTCTTATATGTTTTGTCGTGATGAGGCAGATGGCAGAACCTATTTAGAGCAGGCAGGTTTGAAGGTTCTGGGGTGCCCCTCTCCCTGCCCTGTAACAAAACCACCAATCTCAAACTTATTGGAGAAATGGTTTTATTTCTCTTCAGTAAATACCTGGGAGTGGAAATGTTGGGTCTTAAGAGAAGGTGACAAAGAGTTTTTCAAAGTAGTTGTATTATTTTATACTTCCACTGGTAAGGTGGAGGCATTCTTTCTAGTTGCTCCATATTTTTGCCAGTATTTGATATATTTTTTTTTCTAACTTTTAGCCATTATAATGAGTGTGAGGTGATAATCTACTGTGGTGTTTTGCTGCATTTTCTAATGTCACCTCAGCACCTTTCTCTGTTCTTCCTTTCCCAGGCTTGGCAGTTCTTATTCTGTTGACCTTCACTTAAGAGAATACCTTTTCTTTCTTTTAAAGATTATTTATTTATGCATACAAGAGCTGGGGTGTAGGCCAGACGTGTGGAGTGGTGAGAGGATTCAACAGACACAGAGTGGGGAGCAGAACAGGCAGATCGACGGAAATATACTGCCGAGGGGAGCAGCGGGTGAGGCAGGAGAGGTCTGCTGCACCATGTGGAAATCTCCCTGGCCAGGTAGTGAACTCTTGCTGCAGTGGCTGTGGATAGCTTCATAGTGCTGTGCTTAACCCGCTGCACCACCAGGGAGGCCCCAAAAGAATACCTTTTCAAATCACAGGTCCCTACTCTGATGATGTGTAAGTCAGCTGTGTGATGAATACAAGTTAATGATGACAGAAAATGCATCTATCAAAACATTTTCTTGATCCCCTCCTGCTAAGCATTCTGCAGGTTTTCCTGTAGGAGGGACAGAATAAACTACCACTAACACAGCATCACAGATAGATTTATCAGAATCTTTGCAGATTAAACAGAAATCTGCTGAATTTTGGTGCTATGTGGTAATGGGGCATAAAGGCAGGGTGGAGGGGGGCTGGGCAACGTCTGTCCTTCCACTCGAGCCCGTATCCCTATTCAAATAGCCTCCAGTCCTCCTAAAACAGTTAATGCATTCCTCTTAGCCCCAGAAAATTATCCTTGAAGTTCATTAGAATCAAGTCCTTCTCTTACTTTTAACTGATTCAAAGTAGAACAAAAACATATTTCAGATAATTTAAGCTAAATAAATTTTTTAAACACGGTGCAAATCATCTGAACTGTCCTTTCCCATTGCCTCTTTCAACCACTGAATATTCTATATGGCATTTCACAGAAATCTGATTTGATTTGAGAACATCTGCAGCAGTCTGGAACACATTTTCCCCTGTACTTGACTTTTAGCTCATTATAGCTCTCAGATGTTCTCGCAGCAATCCTGTGACATATTGGAGTGTTACTGAACAAACATCAGCGAAGCCTATGTCTTGAGTAGTGTCAATCTCAGTTGAAAATGTTTCAGCTTTCTTAGCATCAACACTAGAAGAATTTAATTAACCCACTGAAACTTTCAAAATGATAGTTAATGCATGTAAGAAATGAGAAATCAGAAAAGTGGGGGGAGAAGAGATAAGTGCTTAACCTCCCACAAGCTGAAGCCTGCCCCCCTCAGCCTGTGCTTCGGCAGCCTGTGAGAAGCTTTGCTGTGCCGTGCAGCCTTCCACATTTTGCTGGGAAACCTCTGGCCTGCTCTATGGCCCTATGGAGATGGAGAAGGTGGAGGTGGCAACTACTGCTGTCACACTTCCCTGGTCCCCAAACAAGGTCAGCTTCCAACCTCTAATCAGCTCCCCTCCAGCTGCTCTTGTGCTTTTAATAGGTGGGGCTGGGAGACCAAGGTCAGGACAGCGCTGTCGGCAGTGCCACAGATTTTTGCCCGCTGCTGCTATTACATTAAGGAAGCAGCTGGTGAGATAATGTATGCCAAAGTGCTTTGTAAATTATAAAGTGCTTATATAATTGTCAGGATAATCACTGCTGTTGTTTTATTCCTAGGTTGCAGGAAGAACACTGAACTGGGCGACTGGGTGGTAAAGTCCACTAGGAAGCCGAATAGATGGGTGTGCAGGGTCCTCAGCGAGGTCTTTGGAGAGACTACAAATTTGGAAGATAATAACATGGAGAGTAAAACGGGTTTCATGGGTTGAATGCGCACACACAGTAACACAAGAAGCATGGACAGGGTGATGCCAGTTTTTAAGGGCAAAGAAAGGGGCAGGGGTCCTAAAAGACTAAGTGCCAGAAGGCTGGGTTCTCTTCACGGACAGAAATGTTATTTACTCTCAGGCCTTTGCCAGGCTTTCTGCCTTAGCCTGCCATATTCTAACACTCATTAGATCTTATGTTTGAAATTATCCTGCCACCCCTGCGATCCTGTGTACATCTCTATATCACTGTCATTATCACACACAGTTATCATAAATAACTCTCTGTCTAATTTCCATACTCGTCTGTGATCCTTTTAAAGGAGGACAGAGTTATGTTATCATTAATATTTGCCTCATGGTGCCTGGCACATACTAGATGCTAACAATGGTTTGTTCGTCTGATAAAAACATAAGGGAGAAACCAGGAGATAGGAGTATTTAAAAATCAAAGAAAACATTTCAACAAGAAAGAGTAGTCAATTGTTGAGTTTAACAAGACCTGGAAAATTACTGGAGTTGTTAACCACAAAATCACTGATTACTTTAGCAAGAGCCATTTTACTGACTTTAGGGATGGGGATAAGTAGAAATCTAATTATGATGAGTTGAAGATAGAAAAGCAAATAAGGAACCAGAGATAGTCAATGGAGACAGTGTTTTCCAGAACCTGACCAGTGAAACGAAGAATAAATTCAGGCCCTTTTATTTATTTCTCTCAGTAATCTTGTAAGATAGATATTATTAGTCCCAGTTTCTTTTTTTTTTTTAAAGATTTACTTATTTATACATACAGCTGGGGTACAGGCCAGAGGTGTGGAGTGGTAAGAGGCTTCACCAGAGACAGAGTGGGTAGCAGAACAGGCAGATCAGAAATACACTGCTGAGGGGAGCAGCGGGCAAGGCAGGAGAGGTCTGCCGTACCATGTGGGATTCTCCCTGGCGGGGCATCGAACTCGCATCTCTGCTGCAGACAGCTCCACAGTGCAGCGCTTAACCGCTGCGCCACCAGGGAGGCCCTAGTCCCAGTTTCTGAATAATGAAGTGGTGGCTAAGAGAAAATATGCACTTTGCCTAACACCATACTACTGACTAGGCTCACACCCTGCCTGGTTTCCTTGGAAGGATTAGGCCAATTGTTGGGTATCATCCTTATAACTTAAAGCCACGTACAATGAATACACGTTTTCAATGTATGGTTTTAAAAGAAAGGCTCTCTGGGGCCTGCTCGGTGGCACAGAGGTTAAGCACTGAGCTCTTGAGCTGTCGGTAGCAGCAACAAGCATTCGACGCTGGCCGGGGAGATTCCTACATGGCGAGGCAGACCTCTCCTGCCTCGCCTGCTGCTCCCTTCAGCAGTGTGTTTCCCTCGATCTGCTTGTTCTGCTCCCCGCTCTGTCTCTGGTGAACCCTCTCGCCGCCCCACGCCTCTGGCCTGTACCCCAGCCTGTATGCATAAATAAATAAATTAAAAAAAAAAAGGCTATCTGGGATGGAGTTAGAAGGGATCATGCTCAGTCAAATAAGCCAGAAAGAAAGAGAAAAATATCGAATGGCTTCACTTATAACAGGAATATAGCGGAACCAAACAAGAGAGAGACACCCAGCAGGGCAGGGGGAGAACAAGGGCTCAAAATGGGGAAGAAAAGGACACAAGGGACCATAGAGATGGGTCACAGGTGAATTGGTGGTGGGTTCACCAAGGGGAATACACAATGCAAAAAATATAAATAACAATAAAAAAATTAAAAAAAGAAAGGCTATCTGGTAGTTTTAACACTTTATTAAGAGTGACACAGGTTGGAGTGATATAAAGGAAAATGGCATTGTAGTCGCTGCCAGCATGTAGAAAGATGTGCAGGAAAGGGAAAAACACTAAAGACGAGCTCTTCCATTTAAAAAATTTTTTCAGAAGGCTACAGAACAATCAACCCTCTGGCAACAGTTACAATTTATCTGAAATTCTATTAATCCTCACTGGCCATTTGTTCTGGGGCAATAAACCCAAAATCTCAGTGACTTACAATACAATTTGATCACTCAAAAAAAAGCAACTGTTCGGTCTCTGGATATCTAAATGTAGTGTCTTAGCACTCTGGGCTTTCATGTTAAGTTGCCACCATTTCAATGTGAGACCTCAGTGCTTGCTGTGGCAAAGGAAGAGAAATGGAGACTCAAGGGTAATTCCTAAATGCTTCTATCCAGAATCACATACTATGCTTCATTCAAATTTCACTGACTATAAAGCAAGTTATGCAGTCATATAGAACATCCTGGTGGAGAGTATGTTTCCTTCTCCTACAGAATTGGGGGGAGGGTCAAAGAACAGGAAATTAAGTGAGCATCACCAGGGCCTACCACACACCACAGGCGTGAACAAGCAGGATGGTCTTGCAGGCTTGTATACATTTCAATGAAGACTGTATGTAGTAGTTCTAGGATAATTCTACATCCCTAGGAGTCCTGGATGACCACAATTACCATGTATAAGTTCACGAGTTTTACTGGAGAGTTTTAATTGGAGAGTATGACTTTGGCAACATTTAGGTTTTGAAAAATAACAGCTTGATAGCTATGAAATGATTGGTTATATTCTTCATCTCAGTTGGGTTGTACACATGCAAAGACTAACTGCCAGTAGAGGTTTTGGAGAAGGTTCTATGGTTTGAGATGACATGGGACACAACTGATAAGCAGGGAAGATATGGCAGATGCCTGAAAGATACGTATCTATAAATTCTCATAAGGCATGATCTTGATGTAGTTTGCTGGGAACAGTTTACAGAAGATTGGCTAGCATGGTATGAATAGCTGGGGTAAAAGTCTCAGGGCACTCGAGTCTAAGAGGTACCTTGACAAAAATAGTGCCTGAAACTGCAACATCAGTCACATCCTCTGTTCAGGTTTTGGTCACATCTTCTCAAATACATTTCTAGGGATTCAGTTGTGCCCATGAAGCTTAGACTACTATAGGGTATGGAGCTGAGAAACTATTAAGATTGTTCTCTGGTATCTACACAAGAATAAAATAGAGGGGATTTAGGAATGAGGTGGTTAACTAGATCAATATGGTTAATCAAACAGAGCAATGTGTTTCTAAAGATTTCTAAGAAAAGGGCAGAGGATGGGTGTTTCATGTGAACACCTGGGCTGATTTGGTCAACTATAAGACTGTCAGTTATTCACTGCGACTGAAGATACCTTGGTCTACTTTCTCTAAGCTTCTAGAGTTTTAGTGAAGCTGTTCAATAGCAGTTACGATCCATATTATTTAAAAGTGGGGGTAAAACACAACTAATTATGGTTTGTTTGTTCGTTTTTGATAAATAAGATCCCCTTTTCTATTTCAAATAGACATGTATTTTTTTCTCAAATCTTAGATTAGGGCAAATTGGCATAAAGCAGAATGTAATTAGATTTCTGCTCACTCTGCATTATCAAAATGATGCCTTTTAACTCTTTTAATTACAAGAAAATTACATCTTTTATTTAATATTCTCTTTATTCAAGTGGGTGGATGGGCTTAAACAGAAATACAGCAAATCTATATTTTTCTTAGGAAAAATCTCAAGGGCATAGCGAAGAATTACAGATGGATATTTTGCTTTACAGCATAAAATCAAGATTAGGAACCAAGTTAACTGGTTGGCAGTAAATGTCCACTGAATCTGCAGAGTTCTTAGG
The DNA here is from genome assembly GCA_004024925.1 of Scalopus aquaticus. Classification (NCBI taxonomy): domain Eukaryota; kingdom Metazoa; phylum Chordata; class Mammalia; order Eulipotyphla; family Talpidae; genus Scalopus; species Scalopus aquaticus. The sequence goes on along the minus strand of PVIJ01008482.1, from coordinate 64,482 downwards.
AGGAAGGGTAGGGGATAAATGCAAGTATAATGTTTGAATTCAAATTTTACTCATACACTTGTAGCAATGATTTCTTTATAAATCCTCAATTCCCACCCAGAATAAAAAAAAAGTCTAATTTTTTTTTTGGCTTAAAAGTAACACCAGAATTAATGTGGGTGAGTTGTGTTGAAGATGAAAAGCACTTTTACACAAGTTCTAAGTATATAATTAATATTAATAAGGTGCATTCTGATTAAAGTAGTATATTTGATGAAGTATGAGAAATTATACTTAACCACTTTCATGAAAGTGACAAAGGAAATAATTACATTTGTGCCTGGCAATTAGATATCAATTTTAGGAGTGAGGAGAAACAGGGAATCATTTTTAAAAGCAGACAGATGAAGGCAAAGCATGACGGGATGCTGGCAAAAAATGTGTGGCTTATATTTTACATCAGGTACACAATGGTGGACCTCAATGAGGCAGCTGCAGGGGTTAGAAATTCAAAAGCTCACTGCTACCTAACTTCTTGCACTACCAAACTTGTTCCAAACTAGGGGCAGTGGAAAGTCATGGTCTATGATGTCTTGTCCTGTGTCCATGCACATGCGTCAATCAATCACACACCTTTGCTGGGCTTGCTTTTGAGTCATAATCCTTCTCTACATAGAACTCCTAGCAACTGCTACTGACTGATCAGTGTTTCCTTGTGAAATGAACCCACTTAACCCTGAGATAGGAGAGAAACCAAGATGGGAAGCTTACAGAGGCACAAACTATTCTTGGTCATAAACAATAAAAAACTGCCTCTTTCCACAACATGAGTGACTCCTACTATTGCCATCTCTAACAACTCATGTTAAGTTAGGATACTGTTGCTTCTATGCTGGCAATAGCATTGGCTTCTCCATTTTACCTATTCTAGGATTAATGGACAAATGTTTATGCTAGTTTGCTCTCAAAGTCTAAAACGGGGAAATTTATCTCCATTTTGCCTGGAAAACAAATGTTTCAGAACAGTTTATTCTACTTGTTTGTGTGTGTGTGTGTGTATGTGTGAAAGAAAGTGCTTAAAGGAGAAAGATGCTAACTTTTAATCAGATTAAAGAAAACTAAATAGTAAGATCATGTTATCAATAGAAGGTACAGAGAAAGTATTAAAAAATGTGTATCACCTGGAAAATCTACACAAAGGATAGAAGAAATAAACTCATAAATTATTACTTTCAAGTCTTTGTTAACCCTAATATTACCCAGGTATTCTGGATATGGATATATCACATATCCCAATTACCTTAATATATATGTTTGCTAGAATTAATTATAACAATAACTGTCATATATTGAATGTCTTCTATGAGCTATACACTTTACATATATGATTTCAAATCTTTACAAAGTACCTGTGAGATAGTGATCGTTGTCTCAATTTGCAGATACAGAAGAGGAGGATCTCTTTAAGTGACCCAAGTTTGCCCAGTAATAAGACATTGTACCTGGATGCAAACCTAGGCCTGCAGGACTCCAAACACTGTAGTTTTTTCACTACTACACATTTCCCCCTTTGTACGATAATTGCACACTAGTAGGGGATCAGCCACCCCAAACTATAAGAGGAGACTATCAAGTCTTATCCAACATTTTTTCCTTCTAGGTAGGAATAATCACCACTTATAAGATCTGTATCTGCCCTATTCTTTAAGTATACATGGCATTTCAGCATTCCACCTAAGATACTACTCAAATAATCTGATGACCTTTAGAGATGTAGCTAAGTCCCCATAATAACTATGCAATAGGCTCTAATTTAGCAATTTTAGAAATTTTGAACTTCCAGGGACTGGTGCTTTGGTTTTTCCCCAGGTCTTATCAAATGAACTAAAACAATTAAAAATATTGAGGTGCATGTGATCTTGCGATAGTCACAGAAAGTGATCACAGTAAGACTATTTTCTGTTTCGATCTTTACAGAAACAACTGATAGATATGCAGATTGTAATATGGAAGTTTTCTACAATATACTGTGCCCAACTGGCAGCCTCAGGGAGACTAACTGACAGGAGAAAGCTGCAATGGTAGAAAATAACATGAATGAGTACTACAGGGCTATATGATGAACTTACAGGAAAATGCCTTTTACCTCCTGCTCCTTTTTTGGGTTTGCTCTCTAAATGGACATTAGAGAAAAGAGCAAAAAAAGTAATCCTACTTGGAGAGAAGGTTGTTGCAAAAGCCTATAGTCAGGTCCCTCACTATGGAGTTTTCCCTGTAAGTTTCCATACACTTGTTGATAACATTAAATTTGAGAAATGATTCCAGTTTATATTTATAAAGTATACTGTTATTATTAATATGTAATACATCTATTCTAGTCACTTCTTTGTGAGATGAAAGTATTATGGATATTTTCTCCCATTCTGTGACTTGAATTTTCATTTTCATATCTGTGTCTTTTGAGGAACAGGAGCTAATTTTGATTAATTGTAATTTATTATTTTTTTTTCTGGGATAGTTTTTACGCTATCCTAGCTAAGAAATTTTTCCTTGTTCCAAAGTCATGAAGATACTACTTGTGTTTTCTTTTAGGATTTCACTTTCATATCTATGTTGTATTAAAAATTACTTTTGTGTCCTATAAGGAAACTATGAGGTTCATTTCTTAAACATGTATATATGAGTGTTTGTTAATTCCAACACCACTTATAGAAATATCTTCCTATCTTCATTGGATTGTTTTGGCACTTTTGTCAAAAATAAATTGAGTGTATATGTGTGGGGCTATTTCTAGACTTAATATCTCTTCCATTGATCTGTTTGTCTATCTTGACACTGACATGCTTGATTACTGTAGATTTATAAAAGTCTTGAAGACAGTTCAAATCCTCTAACTTTGTTCTCTTTCAGATAATTTTGTAAATTTTAGAATCAGCCTGTCAACTATAAAAACATGTGTTGGGATTTTGACTAAAATCATGATATATCTTCAGTTTAACTTGGAGATATTTGGCATTTTAACACATTATCCATTAATTTTTCTCAGCAATCCTTCACAGTTTTCAGTGTGTGAATACTGCATATATTTTAATCTGTTCCTAAATATTTTAAGGTTTTTAAATGCTATTGTATATGGCATTTCAAAATTTAATTTTCCAATTGTTCATTGCTCCTATTGTTCATACAGCAATACAACTGACTTTTTAAATTTTTTGTAACATGAAACTTTGCTAAGTGTACTTACTGATTTCAATAATGCTTTTATAGACTTTTTACCATTTTCTATGTATATAATATTACCATCTGCAAATAAAAATTTTAATACTTTGTTTCTACTCTGGATTTGATCTAACATGTCTTTATAATACTAGTTAGGACCTTCAGTACAATATTGAGTAAGAGTTGTGAGAGTGGACATTCATGCCCAGTACTTTATCTTGGAAGATAAATTAAGTTTGTTCCATTAGTATGAGGTGAGCTGTAAATTCTTTATGTCCTTTATCAGGATGAGGAAGTTTCCTTTTATTACTGAATTACATAGAATCTTTATTATAAGTGGATGCTGGATTTTGTCAAATGCCTTTTCTGCATCTAAAGACCCAGATTATATAAAGAACTCTTAAAATTTAACAAAAAATATATTCAATTTAAAAATGCACAAAAGATTTAAATAGATGCCTCATGGATGGTCAATAAAGACATGAAGAAATGTTCAATGTCATCAGTTTTTAGGGAAATCAAATATTAAGTCACAATGAGACACCACTCACTTATTTTAAAATGGCTAAAATAAAAAAGACAGGATTACCAAATGTTGACTGAAATGTGAAAAAACTGAAGCATGCATTTACAGCTGGCAGGTATAAAAATGGTAAAACAAATTTGGAAATGTGTGTGTAAGTTTCTTATAAAGCTTATCTGCCAGCAGAGAACCCAGATACTACATCTCTATTATCTAAGAGAAATAGATACACATGTTTACAACAACAGTTACTCTTGAATACTTACTCCAAATATAGCTTTAATATTGGAGAAGAAAAAAAAACCCAAACGTCATTTTGACTGAATAATCAAATTGTGGTATATTTATTTAAGAAAAAAAAATTTTACCAATAAAAAGAGAGAAATGAACACCCGCATCAACATGGGTGAATTTTCAGAACATTGTGTGGAATGCAAATAACCACAAACATAAAAATATACATTCTGTGTAATTCTAATGACATGATGTTAAAAGAATATGAACAAACTAATCTATGATGATAAAAACCAGATAGTGTTTGTTTTTGTTGGTGGGTACAAGGGACAGATAACAACTGGGAAAATGCAGAAGAGAATCTTCTGAGGTGTTGGAAGTATTCAATCTCTTGATCATAGTAAGGATCTCCTGGGTATCTGCATTCATTAAAACTCATCAGATAGTTTATTTTAGACCTGTACATTTTTCTGTGTGCCTATTCCAGATTAACTTGGAAAAAATTAAAAGCATGGGAAAATAAATAGCATGAAAGACATAAAACTTTTAAAATTGTAGTAAGAGAGTCAGAGAGGGTTCCTTGCTTTGCTCCTGGGAGTATAACCTGAAAGTTAACACATATTGGCACTGCAACCAGAGGGTTCCATGGCTTGGGGTGACCTGGAACACCTCTTGCGCATCAGAGATCAGTTGCCCACACCAGAAGGGACATCAAAAGGTGTGGAGAGAAATACCTGGAGGCTGTGTCCTGGCTGGGAGGCTGCCTTATAAACCACAGCTTGCCTGCTACCTGGCTGGCAGCCTGGACAGGGGAGAACTCAGTGATGTGGAGGCTCACACTACTGACTGAGAGGAGACACATGTGGAGGAGCTGGGGTGCTCCTGGAAGGCCAAATCCCCAGTGAAAGGAACAAGGACAGAGTACTGGGCTACATTCTCCTCCCTCATCCTTCAGGACTGGAACTGAGCTTGTGGAGCTCACTAATCACACACAGGCTAGAGAGACGTGGGTCTGAAAGTCAGAGAGGAGGGATATCAGTGGTGCCACAGACACTTGCCAACACTTGGCCCCCACTCCCACATGGTCTGGAGACTTCCGAGTCCCTCCCCTTGGCTCCTCACTCAATAGCTGCAAGATGAGTTCTCTGGATCTATGGAATCCTGGAAAGGCCAAACATATAAAATCATATGAAGTGATTTGTAACATGGGTGGACCTGAAGGGAATTACATTGCATGAAATAAAGCAGGAGGAGAAAGACTCATACTGAATGGTTTAATTCATATGGGGAATATAGAGAAACAAAACAAAGGGTCAAATGACACCAAATCAAAACAAGTCCTAGAAGCTGACTGTAACACTGAGGCTATCAGAAGGGGAGAAGAGAGGAGGCAGGAAAGGGAAGAAGAGACACAGTGGATTATGATGGAGGACTATGGCTGCCTCGGTGGTGAGTGTGGTGTGGCAACACACACCTGAGGAGGTGGGATCCTGTATTTCTCAATCATATACAGTGTTGTAAGCCAGTTACCCTAATAAAAATAATTAAAATTAAAAAGTGGGAAGTAGGAGATACTGCTCTCTTCTTCATATTATAATAATTAATTTTTTTATAATGGTCTTGCTTGTGAAATTATAGATTCCTTTTGGACACTTTTTTGTTCTGTGTGTTGGATAACATGCCAGAAACAAATACATAGTTAGACATCGACATATGAAATAGCACAGGAGTTTTATAAAATTGCATTACATTGACTTTAAAATAACATGGAAGAGATGCATCTGGTCAAACGGATGCACCAACTTTGGTTTCTACTATAGAAACAAAGTCTTATTTTTCAAGTTGCTATACAAGCACTATGACAGTTTTTCTGATTTTATCATAGTGGAAGCTTTTTAATGAGCACAGATTATGTTCACTTACTAATGTACTGATATGTATTTCATCATATTTTAAGATCTCCTGAAAGTAATTTGGCATGTTTACTGTTTTCTTCTAAAATGACTGTTATTCTTGAAAGTACCTGGCTGGAATTTTAATTATAAATGACTTTTTTTTCCCTCCTAAATAAGGATACCATAGCTTGTACAACTTAATTCTATAAACATGTAGCTTTGTGCTAGGGGCTTGAAAATTGAATTATAAATAAGACACGCTCACTGTTTTCAAGATGCTCATAATAAGCTCAATGATGGACAAGAAGATACAGAACTAGAAGATAATAACTGCAATACTATATGTGCAAAGGGCTAAAAGAGTGACTGGAATTTCCTGAAGGGATAGGAAGAGGGAGATAGAAGACTTCATGAGTAAGGAAGAGACATGTAAAATAATCTTATAATAAATGAGTGATTGAGCAATATATTCATTCAGCAATTCAGCAACCATGCTGTTAGGCCCCTGTGGCCAACAGTGTTTCTGCACCAGGACACACAGAGTGATGGAAGCCCTCAGGAAGTTTACACTCTAGGCACACTTTGACAAGAGAAAACAATGAAGGTTGCTCACCTGACTACGCACTCTTTCCATCTCATTTTTCAAAACTACATTCATATGGGGCCTCCCTGGTGGTGCAGTGGTTAAGCACTGAGCTGTAGAGCTGTTGGTGGCGGCAACATGAGTTCGATGCCCAGCTGGGAAATTCCCACATGGCGCTCCCCTCAGCAGTGTATTTCCGTCGATCTGCCTGTTTTGCTCCCTGCTCTGTCTCTGGTGAACCCTCTCACCACCCCACGCCTCTGGTCTGTACCCCAGCTTGTATGCATAAATAAATAAATCTTTAAAACAAAACCTACATTCATACAAAAGAGACTTTTAAGTTCAAAGTGTGTGTTTTTATTCTCTTTACCTTCTTTTCATTTCTGACATAACAGAAAAACTAATGACTTGCTAAGTCAAGTGATTATTAACGTTACTACTTAGAGCTGTTTTTTTCAGCATCACTTACACATTTTCTTAATCAAAATTATAAATTCCTTATTCTATATTAGTGGGTGTCCAAGGAATTAGGATAAAAAGATGAACAAAACAAGTGTGCTTAAGGTCTAGTAAAGGGAACAGACCTGTAAAAATGCAAATGCTGTGTGGGACCTGCTGCATGTGAGGCTGATGAAGAGAAAATTCTAAAGTACAAGTCTGAGAATAACTCAAAGAGAAGGACATACTTAAGTATTTCTCTTCAGAGAACTGGAAAAGATTTTGCAGCTTCAGGGAGTAGCAGGTGAGCATACATGCAGACCCACACAAGCAGTAGTTTGGACCTGTGTTCTTTCCCTTTCCAGGGCTCTTGCTTAAAAATCCCATTTTCATCCCAAACAGAGAAAAGTAAAGACATCCCTTCCATGTTTTTCTGGGTGTACAATTTTTCTGTTCTAATATTGGATTGTTCAGTTTTTTTTTCCATTTTTTCTTAAGCATTCACAACACAATTCTTATTTGTCACACCTAAAGATACTAAAAACCAGTACTTTACTGTCTAACCTCACTAAAATGACATATTCTTTGCTTCTAATTCTAAAGAAGAATTTGTGGATAAGGGTATTATTGCAGTTTTATTCTCATTTAAGTATGAGAATACTTAAATTATCTAAAGTCCTTGGGGCAAATGCATCTCAGAATTCGGAGTTGTCTTTTGGACGTTAGACAGGTAAAATGGCGCACATATCTCCACCAAGGTGTGGGGTAGCAACCTGGAATCAAATACCTTAGTCTTTCCACAGCAAACAGTTAAATGTTTGCTTGCTCTAAGAGGAATAAATAAAGATTACAAATAGCCTCACATCAGTTCAGGCCAGGTTTGCTGCCAAATGAGTTATGTGAAACATTTGGTTTCAGCGCTTTTTGGTTTTCGGAATTGTTAATGAGGGATTGTGGACTTGTATTGTGATTATCTTCATTTTATAGTTTTCGAAACAGATTTAGAGAGATTAATTAACTTGCCCAACTTGCCTACCCAGTAAATAATGAAGCATCACACACACCTAACAGTTTTACTCTGAACTCTGCTAATCACCACTGTCCTATATGCAGCAGGTAATCACTGCACTTTTATGGAGTTGCCTAGGATTTCTCCAGGGAGAGAGGGAAGCAGGATGACGGAGTGTAAAATACCAGGGTGTTCGCTACGGAGACCCTTCCATTCTGATGAAACTGTGATTGAAAAATCTCTGTTCCTTACTTCCACAGGCTTTCCCATTGTTTCTCCACCAGGACTCTGGATTTCAAGTCTTTGATAGCAAAGCGTCTCTGTCCTCACAATTCTTTCTGTTTACATATAAATTTTTTAACACTACTGTGTATGAACTCCCTGCCCTGGTTCCTCATGGTGTATTTTCAAAGCCTGGCCATCCAGAGCTGCTTTTCTGCATTTCCTCTCCTACCTCTCTATTTTCTTTTTTAGCTCAAAAATTTATTTGCATCTTTTCTGGGCCTCCCTATTGGCGCAGCGGTTGAGCGCTGTGCTATGGAGCTGTTGCAGTGCGTGATGCGAGTTTGACGCCCAGCTGGGGAGAATCCCACATGGTTCCACAGACCTCTCCTGCCTCGCCCGCTGCTCCCCTCAGCAGTGTATTTCTGATCTGCCTGTTCTGCTCCCCACTCTGTCTCTGGTGAACCCTCTTACCACCCAATGCCTCTGGCCTGTACCCCATCTTGTATGTATAAATAAATCTTTTTAAAAAATATTATTTGCATCTTTTCTTTCAAGAGAAGCTTCTCTTGTGCTCATTGAGAACTTCTCAATCACTGACTACTCTCTATATATTCCCTTTTTCATTCCTTTGGGAAACATGGATCATTAGAGTCCTTCTTCCCTATTAGGATGTTAAATTGCAGGTTCCTGGACTTACTTCTGACCAATTGAATGGGGATCTCTGGGGGAGGGCCTGGGAGTGGGCATTTTCCACAAGTGAGCCACCTGATACTTAAGCACCAACAGTTCAAGATCAACAGCTCAAAGGTGGTAAAACCCCCAGTTGCTCTTCCTATTGGATTCACTCTCTTGCTTGCTGGCACAAATATTTGCATACAACTTGTTCTATAAGGCCAGAGCAAACTATAAATGCCTGACTTCTCACCCTTTCAAAGCCTGCCGAGAAAACATTACTTGGGAAGTTTAATCAATTAGTAAGTGAGGTAAACACATGAAAGGTATATTCAATATATTAATCGCTTAAAAGAAAACATGACTAATTTGGCCAAATCCTTGTTTCCACCGTTAAGAGTCTCAATATCTCTCCACCTTCAAACACTGCATTGTAATTGGTTTCCTCTAAATTTCAACTTAATTTATTCTAGCCTCACCTCTGAGTGAAAGATTAAGCAGAGTAACAATTGTACTTTAGAAATAAATCTTTCCTGTTTAAAGAAGCTAACTACTTCTATTGGGTCATTCTAAAAAGGGACTATCACTTCTGTTTTCCCCGTGGCACTAAACAATGCAGGGCAGTATCCTAATCATTAGCTAATGTGAGTATAATATGGATTATTTTCAAAAACTCTCCCTTCTCTTCCAGCTCTGCCCCCCCACACCCTGCAACACTAGGAAAGAACAATTAGGAAACCACCTGTACCTTAGATCCAATGTGCTTTGATTCACTATTAGGGATATTAACCTAAAGGGGATAGTCACCTATTGTTTTACTCATGTCAGCCTGCACCAGAGAATTTAGGAGCATAGATCTATTACCAGACCATCTGCTTGTTCTTCAACTTAGTGTTGAAAAATGAATCACTAATATAATCACATAGGCAAAATCTTTTTTTTAAACAAATAATAATGGCAAAATTATACTTAGGGATTTTAATGAAGGCTGGGCTTACCAAAATAAAGTCTGAATCTAGATTCAAACTATCAGAAAAATCAATTCCCACTTATGTCAATGACACAAGTGTCTCCATTAATCCATCTTTTACTTGAATATATAAGTTCTGAAAGTCCTTTAAAGACAAAATGACACAGTGCAATGCAGAGACTTGCATTTCAGCCCACATGGCAACACTCAAATTTGAGACAATGCTTTTATCGACGGTCATAATCTATCGTGTCAGAAACCATTTACTTGAGACATTTACATGGAATGAGTTAAAGTTATTTGTGAATTTTTTACAATTATGAACAGTCTCAGAATATTGATGGTCATTGATAAAGGCAAGAACACTCAGTGTCTAAATACTGCAGACTCAGTTTATAATAATATGATTAGTTACACTAATAATGCTGCTTAGGCACAGTTTTGCTAATTACAATATTATAAATATTAATGCCACCCAGCCTTTCTATTTGATTGCCACTCATGGAATCATTCATCACGGTATTTTCCAGGAGTCTACACTGTAAGATTTTTTCTTTCTCCCTTTTGTTTTTCATTACTGGACTTGCAATCACACGCATTATTCTTCAAGAAGTCCTTCTTTTTTGGTTATGAGGAGAAAAACAGTGATTTCCCCCTGAAAACTAGCCAAATATAAGTCAGTTATGTGATGTTTCTCTTATTCTTCCTGAGCCCCTAAACCTGCCAACCACGGCTGAGCACCAGGGTTTTTGTTTCCCATTCTTTTTCATGTGACCTGTTTCAAGTTAAGATTCATTTGAATTATTAAATGCTTCCTTAAAGAATCTTTTTATACTTGCCTCTCTCTTTTTAAAAGTTAATTATTGATGTAGTGACAAGCTGAAAAGACTAAGAATTATAATTTTTCCCTCCCCTCATTCAGGACTGAAGAAATGTCTCTGACAATGGTTGTCTATTTAGAATATAACAAAGGAAATACAAAGGTAAAATGCTGAATGTTGTTTTAGAAAAGATTTGCCAAAATCACTGTATTATACAAAATGTAAATGTAGTGTATATTTCTCTGAAAATAGCAGTTAGTGAGAAAGTTGGGACATAACCTTTTGAGCCCAGGTTTAACCACATAGCAGCAGCAGTTACAAAAGATACTGATTAGATTTTAATTTTTAAAAACTTCATCATTTTATTCAGGGCTCTAGTGATTTGATTGTCTTGAAAATAGAAAGGTAATGTTATAATTTTCAGAGCTTGCTAAAGAATAAAGAAATCTCCAGCCTCCCACTGGAAAGAATGCCAGTCATCACCACAGTAAGCAAGAACTTGGAGGTACTTTGCACTAAAAACCTCAATCTTTTTTTTTTTTAATCTGACCTTGTGTTATATTGGTTTTATAAAGATGTACTCGTAGACCATCACATAGCTATAATCAAGCCTTCTTCAGAATGATTTTACTGTAGAAATCACTTCCAGCAGGCACTGTTAGTGAGATGGTGGGAAGGCAAATAGGATCTGAAATAGAAAGTAACTAAGGGGGTGTTCTCAAGGACAACAAAGGCGGGGGGAGCACATACCTTTCCCATGAGTTCAGCAATTCGAGGAACTGGTTTTCCTTTCTGGTGCCTCATGGTAGCTGGACTCTGCCCGTCCCAGTCTTGGAGTTCTTCAATGCTCTTCAGATAGAGAAGGGCTTTGAGGCCTGTGCAGTAGTCTTCGATCACAGTGAAATCCTGATTTTGTACAGCACTGCATACCTAGGGAAGATGGGGCAACCAACCAAACATCAAACCAAAAAGTAATTTTCCAAATGGACTCAATTTTCAGTTATCCAACTCCACTGGCATGGAGCAAGCGTTCACGACCACGCAGTCTAATGTGACTAAGATACAGACGCTGACAAAAGAGAAATTATTTAATATAACTACAATTATCTTTGCCTCCAACCATTCCATGAACGAAGCATGAATGCTTTAAAATGAACAAATTATCTTCAACCCAAGTATAGCTATTGTTTTTGAAAAATCTGTGCTGCTACTGCTAGATGAACATTGTTTATAGCATGAGCAAGAGTGAACCAAAACAAAAATCAAAAACAGAATCCCTTCACTTCCTATTCTGATGGGCTCTGTTACTACAGTGTAGGAACAAGAATTGAAAAAACAATACAGACAAGAATATTATATATGAAGTCCATTTATACGACATTAAAAAAATCTATTTCTCAGAATGAACAATTCAATTAGGTCTGTTATAATTTTCTTAAGAGTTGATTTTTTTAGGACAATTATAAAGAAATTCATTATAATTTCTTCCACAGGATTTTCTTTTTTAAGCTGTAAAAGTCAACTGATGCTCTACTTAATCCTTTTTGATCACTGAGTTTCTGGAGTTTTTTTGTAGTACATATTTATGGGTATACTTTGACTGCAGTCTTATAAATGGCTCACCAAATGAATATAAGATATCAGATTCTGAAAATCACATCCTGTCACAGCTTCATGGGATGTTCATGGCTGGTGTAAAACCTTGCTACTAAAAGACATCAAAGCATGCATTGTACAAAAAGGAAGAATGATGTAAAATATATATAAAGACAGCTGGATAGCTTGCAATGCATAAATGGCAAAGACTAACCTCAGGCTCTGATTTTTTCTAATGAAGATTTTAAAAAGAACACCGATTATCTAAAAACGTGGTACAATTGTATATGGTAGACTCAGCCCAGCAGTGCTGGAGGATTTGGTGTACTTTAAGCGTGGTGAAACATGGTTGGGTTGAGGGCTGGGACGACTCCCTCTCTCTCACCCTCTCCCTGTGTTATTTAAGCCACATTGCTAGAGTTCCAGATAACTGGGAGCCATCCTGATGATGTGATGGGAACACAAACCTGAAGAAGGAGGAGAGCCTATCAGATGGAGGCTGAATATGGCTGGGAGGGGGTGCTGTGCCCGAAACCCTGAATCCACCATCAAACATGGACTGCAGGAGCCATTCCAGGGATGTTTCATCATAAGGCAAATGTCACACTATTGACTTACCTTCCTGAAGTAGAAAAATTTAATTTCTGCTTTCTAATAAGATGAAACATCAATTTTCCCGATAGAATTTCGGATAGTATGAACTCTGCACAATGATATTTTGCTTAAAATTTTAATATACATATAAATTACCCGAGGACGTCATTCAAATGAGATTCCGATAGTGTAAGCTTGAAATGAGGTCCAAGATCCTGCATTCGTGATGAGCTCCCAGGGGTGCTGATGCTGCTGGACCACACTTAGAAGACCAGGTTTTAACTACCTGTAGGAATGACTCTCACCTTAACCTGAATGGTTCTTTGCAAAGTAAATTTCTTCCAGACAAATGATTTTTTTCTTGATTTTTATTATTACATTGTAGCAACATTTTCATGACCCCTTAAAGAAACACTACTTATAATAAGAAGTCATAATTGAAGAAATAAGAGTAATTTTCTGATTAAATAGTAATAAGGCTGAAGATAAATCTTAGCATGTAAGTACACCATTGGGAACTGAGCTTTGTCCATGGGGTTTGTTGCTCAGGAAATGGATTTGCTCAGAAAGGTGGCTTGTTCTTGCCTAACCTTTGTAATCCTCTGAGGGTTTTATCTCTATCTCAAAGGTAAATGGCTCCTTTTAAAACTCCAAACATGTAGCTGCTATTCCTAAATGGGTGTATTTTATATGACATCTCTTAATTGTTTGTTTAACAGCTCTGATTAGGACTCTTAATAGCTGTTAACATGTTTGCTTAGTATAATTTGTAAGTTCTTTATGGTGAAGGCTGGTTTATCTTTCTTCACAGCAGGGCATCAGGTGCCATTATAAGGATCATTGCCACCATTAATTATTTCCATAAGCATGAATATCCTTGTAGTAGCTGTTTTAAACAGGGACCCCTATATTCTCAGCAGGACCAGACCTGTCAGCAGCTGAGTAGGTGGTGGCCTCCTGTGCAGCAGGATTTGAGGTGTGCAATAAAGCTCCCCTTGCCACCAAATAATCTAGTCCAGAGGTCTGACACAGTGCCCTGAATTTTGATTTTAGGAGCAGGCACATTTAATCAAAGTCTGTCTATGCAAAGCAACTGTACAAATACCAGTGAGGTGAGAGAAGGTTGTGAGTTGCAAGGCCTTTCTCATTTTTTCTCATTAAATGAGATTAACACATTAATGGTAAATTATTTGTGATAATTTACATCTTAAAATCTGTTTTATGTATGCAAGTTTTTTCAGTACTTGGAATCAATGTATGAGGCAGAAGAGAGCCTAATATGCTTACTTTAGAAATGGAAAGAGTTTAGACTTGGAGAACAATTTTTTCAAGTCAAATCTCGTGGCTCTTATGAAATATCAATAAATATGGCTTAGAAATGAAGAGCAATAACACAGAAATCAGGACGTTTTAGTTGAGTAAATATGAGCAACTTTCATTTAAAAATGGACATTCAATACTTATCATATAGGAAACTAAAAGGAAACATATGTTAAGTACTTAAAACATTAGCTAGTACTTAATAAGCTCAATTGGGACCAAAAATGAATTTCATAGTATGAACAATCTTTAGAGCATGTATTAGGTAGGATATGTTATTTTGAGCCTAACACTTTTTCATTCTAATGCAGTAAGAGAAGGTCTTGGATCTCATTTTTATTTGCACTAAGTAATGATCTCAAAAATAACTGGTCTCTTTGGAGGACTTGTCTGAGACCCAGCTCTGTCATTCAGGAGCTGTGGGACTGAGCTTGGTCATGTCACCTCTTGAGTGCCCTTTCCCTCATCCCAACTTGAAAAAAGTGGATGATAATATACAAATTATGGTGAAGATTAAATTACATTGTATAGGTGGAAATGAGAAAGCCCAGGCAGACAGAATGCACTAAACTTCCTGATTATTATGAGGCAATATAGAACTTAAAACATTTAGTGGAGCTCAAAATGAAATGTTTTGCTTGTAAAGAAAAGGTCAACTTCCTTGGAACATAAAAGATAATTTACTAAGAAACCAGCCAATAAAATTCAAATTGGAGCAAAAATACTAACCCCAGGTAGATAACCAGGCAAAGGAGAGTTCTACAGAAGGAGAATTCCATGGGGCCACATGTTTTTGTTTCATAAAGCAGCACATCCTTCAAACAACATTTTAAAATGTGACAAGGCTTTAAAATATGGATCTTGGGCCTCCCTGGTGGGGCAGCGGTTAAGCGCTGCGCTGTGGAGCTGTCTGCAGCAGCGACGAGAATTCCACACCCAGCGGGGAGATTCCCACATTGTGTGGCAGACCTCTCCTGCCTCGCCTGCTACTACCCTCAGCAGTGTATTTCCGTCGATCTGCCTGTGCTGCTCCCCACTCTGTCTCTAATGAACCCTCTCACTGCCCCACGCCTCTGGCCTGTACCCCAGCTTGTATGCATAAATAAATTTAAAAAATCTTTAAAAAAATAAAAATAAAATATGGATCTTGAGCTATGAGACACAGTCAAATGAACCCATGATCATAATTATCCCTTTCATTTTTTATCATATGGGTGGACAAACTATACCTCAGGTTTTAGAAATGTGTGCCTCCAGGCTACATACAAGCAAAAATTTATGTTTATAATTTAAGTCCAAAGTAGACTCAACAACTCTGTAGATTAGCAAAAGGAATAGGGAAGAGCAACTACGTTTAAGCACAAGCGGAAATTCTGTAGCAGTGATCTTCATGCTCCACATTTCACTAAAAACAGTCTCAGGCACCCAGAAGGTGGGAAGACCCAGAGTCTTCCCACAAACACAGTTCACAGATGGAACATGGAACAAGGGGATTTATCATAGAAAAAGAAAAAAAATAGATCCTATGATCTCCCCTTACTAATCTACTTTGATAAAGATTTAAACTGTTTAAACTTAACCAAACATCTGCAGTATTTTACATAGTTCTTACTCGTTTTTATAGCATGCTGCCAAAAAGTAAAAGACAACTAATAGTGACTTCCTATTTTCCAAGCAGGCTGCCAAATAAAAAGGGACTCAAGACATTTTTCAGATTAGGAGTCCAGAAAGGCTAAATGATTTGTCTGTGGGCACACTGATAGTTGAAGGCAGTGCTGGTCTCCCCACCTGAGCTGAAACTCTGTCTGCTGTGGATCTGCCTCTCATGTCTCTTAATCTGTGCAGACAGTAGTTATGAGAAGAAGACAGAGCTGATGCCACAAATTGCTGAATACATGAGAAAATCAAAACTAAGCAATGAATGTTGTGCTCCAACTCAAAACATGAGTAAGTGACAGAGTCCCTGGTGAGACTTAAGTCTTCTGATTCCTATTCTTCTGTAAATTTCAAAATCTCAAATTTGATTTTTAATCTTGCACGATTAAATAAGGGCATATTTATAGTTTTCCTAAGAAGAAGTTCATGTGATTTCAAATTTATTATTTAATGAATAATGGCAGAGATCCACAGATATTTTAAAGTAGAGTCTTAAGAATGACATGGACAATTGAAGAATTAGTAATGAAACTAGAAAACAAACTTCTGCTGTCACTGGATAGAAATGCAATTTCTAATTCCACCTGTCCACACCCACTGACTAAAAGAAGTCAATTTTCTGATGATGACATGGAATCAGAAATTCCTCAATAAATGGAGTTGTGACCAGTCCTGACAAATAGTATAAAACGACATTGTATTTTTGGAACTGGTATATAATACATATTAAAGTAATAATTTAGAAAAACAATATCCCACATGTGTTTTTAGTCCCACCTAAACATGGCACTGCTTACTAAAACTCATGAATAAAACACCTAAATTAAAGCTGTAGGTGAAGAGACAACCTCCAGAGATACACGGTACATAGGGAACTAGACGGGGATATATTTGTATATCCACACAAATCTTAGTTGTTCTATCATATTAGTTTCCATTTGTGGGAGCTGTACAACATCAAAGTCATGATGTCCCTATACATTGCATTTAGCAGTAATGTAACGGACTACGTGAAGAAATCAAAGTGAGTGTTTCTAAGTAGTTTCCCAGCAATTGAGACAGCAGGCTCTTTCATCTGCTCTGTAACTGTGGCAGTGCATTGATTTAAACTCCTTCTGAGATTGCAAATGCTTTTATACTCTTAGGTCTCTCAAAGCAGCTTTTTTCCCCCAAGTGATAAAATTCTAGCATTCAGCAGAATACCATCTTGTTTCCCCCAAAAGGAGAGGACTTATTTCAGCTTTGCTACTAAACTGCACAGGATCACTAAGTAAAATAGCTGTCCAAATGCCAGCCTATTAAGAAATCTGGCTTTGAGTTCAGTTTTCTATGTTCTGACCATAGAAAATTGGGTTGGAGGAAAAAAAGAACAAACAAATAGCCCCACAGATGTTGTTTTTCAAAGGTTCAGTTCATAAAAACTTGATGGATAAGCAGCTCTGCTTACTAATTTTTTTTTCAGAGTATTCCTTTAATTGCTACTCATTGATTAATTCTAAAGGTACAGGCTTAGCTTTTGTTTTGTGTAGTATGTGTTTCCTTGTCAGTCCCATTACTTATACTCTTATTTAACCTTTAAATTATATATTCTTGGATAAATTCTGATTATCTGGGTACCCCCCTTTCACAAATCAAGAAGGCATTTCATGGAGCTTGAAGCCTGTTTTTCAAAGTCCATCTGAGGTCATTAGATTAACTTCTTAATCCAAGTTGAACTAAAACAGACTAAAGAGAATAAAGTATGTCAAACATATTTTGTTCTGGGATTCACATGCTATTTTGCTAACCAGAATATAAGCATCAATTCTCCAAGTATTTCTCAAAGGCAGCACAGCTGATGAGGCCCCTCACCCACCACTGCACTCAAAACAGCATTTCTGGGACTGATTGTGTATGTTGCAATTTGCTGAGGAACAACTTGCCTGAAGATGTCCTGCTGGTGCAATTGCCTCTGTCCTCTTCCTCATATCTGTTTGTTACAAGGTCGGCACCAACTGGCTTCAGCCCTCAATAATGACTTGAACCATAGATGATGATAAAGAAGAGCTGTACGGACAGCAGTGGCATCTCTGACTGCCTTTTATGAGGGGCTAGAGATAAAATGTGCAAACTAGGTACAAAGTACAGTGATTGCCATCCTGCCTCTCCAAAGACATTAGGACCGCTGGTGCACCATCCCTGCACACTTACTTATTAGGAAGACTGAAACGAGACCTGGCATCTTCTGTAGACCAGGCTCTGATTCTATCTATTCTTTGGCTAGGGGCCACAGCTGCAGTTTGAGGAAGTTTGACCACTTTGCATCAGCAGCCGTAGGATTTTTCTACCAAAATAGATTCTCACCATCCTAGGGTATTGCTGTGGTACAGCATTAGTAGCCACAGTAATTTTCAATTACTCTGCAGTAACAGGTGGTGGTCCACAAGTGTGCATGGAGCACTGTGCAAGCTCAGCACCTCCTACTGTAAAAGAGGGGCAAGAAAAAGAAACTCAACATTCAAACAATAGCTGTTGGATGATTAAAATCCATAATTTTAGGCAATCTCTCTTTTCAACCGAGTCAACACAGCTGGGCAAACTTGATTTGCAGTATCATTTACTAAAATACCACATGGGGTTTAGATGACAGAAGGAGAATAAGCCAAAGTGCCCAAAGAGAAAAGTCTATTGGGCAAACTGACCCATGGAATTTTTTTCTGAACTTTGAAGAGGGATAAAGGTATGTGTCTATATAGTAACAGAAGCAGGCATCAATGTCCCAAGGGAGTATTTTTGCCTCCATTTTGAAAAATGTGGCTAACATGAAAAAACCTCTCAAATAGCACGTTCTCTTCTTAGTTCAAAGCACATTCAACTCAGAAGTTCATTTGATGATTCTATTATTGATAAAAACACAAATTTGTGAGAGTAGTGTAGGGCTGTTTCTAGTGAGTCAATAATCTCGACTGAGTTGCTAATATAGTCTGGGACACAAAAGTTAGACAAAGTTCAGCTCATTGAGAATGAGTTAAGTGCTACAGAAAAAAAGTTTATCAGAGTTCAAACTAATAAAATGAAAGCACAGCAAACTATGGAGAACAGGCGGATAAAAGCCAAAAGGTTTGTATTTTTAAAAAGCAAAGTCTTGTTCTTTATTCCTGTACTCTATAGGTAGAAAACAGAAGCACACAAAGTTTGTGATTTTGTGAGAAAACTAGGGAGAATAAATTGCATTCTGGGTGTTTCTTTAAAAAAAAAAAAATATATGAAGACCCAGACCTGAGCAGTGCCTGGTCTTTTGTTTCCAAGATGGGTTGCTGGAAGACAGTTACAGATGAATGAATGCAATGACCAAAAAAAAAGCTGTTTTATTTGTACATTTCTCACTGAAAAGGGCACATATGTCATAATTGGTGAATATGACTATTAAATTGAAAAAAATTACAAACACTAGTAAAAGTTCTAGGCTGATGGTCATAGGAGGAGACTTAGAGGTGACCATAAAATTTACCATCCAAACTGTGATATATGAGCAAAAACTATTAATGAAAATACCAGGACAATCAGCATAAACTGACATTGTCTTAGACAAACAAAGATCTATCAGTTCCTTACTCACTGAGTCTCCATGTTTAGTTTGGAAGGATGTTTTCTTTTATTCTCATGGAACTTGTTCTAAAACACTGTCACTCTTGGTTTGTTTCACATTCTGGTAGTTCAGGTACTTATATCAATACAAGCCTCAGGACATCAACACTGGACTGAGTTCACACTCACTTTTATTGCTTAGGTGGGGGTTTAAAATCTTTGACATCTGACCTGATCCAGATCACCCTGGATTTAAAGGGTTTCCTTTGGCTTTCAAGGGTCTTTTGGCATAACAGAAACTCAGAAAGGGTAAGAAAGTCATAAGATTGCCCCCAATCTGATTCCTGTAAACTGAAATACATTATTCTGAAGGTGGAAACATACTTAGCAGTCTTTTGTATTATCACTGTCATTTTTTTGTTTTACCCAAAATTCCTTTATGCTTACAGCGCTTTGAAATTTATTTAGTGGTTATTATGTTCCAAGCGTGGTACTAAGTATGATCATACATAGCACCACATTTAAACCTCACAATAATACCAAGAGCTAAGTGTTATTATTTTCTTCAATAACCAGATGGCTAAATAGAGGGTCAGAGATTAAGAGCCTTGACTAAGATCATCCATCTAATAAAGAGCAGAGCAAGGGTGCAAATTCTGGGTCAATATGCCCCCACAGTCCTTTCTGTTTAAACCAATACCTGGTTCTCATGTGAAAATGAGGATAAATCAATCTTTCTCTCAGACAGAATTCTTGAGAGGATGTCACCAAAGGAAACGATAGTTGAGTATCTAGTTCAGTGCCTTAAACAGATTTTTGGTGGCTATTACTGTAAGGGACTCATTCACCAGCTTTCAAAGACACAGTAAGAAGACAAAGACTATATCCTGTATCTGTTTTGTTCATCACTGTACACTCATTATTTAGCACATAAAGAGCCACAGCTGGTATAAGATTTGTTCAAAAGAATGAATGAATGAATGAATGGATGAATGAAGCAAGATAAAGATATCATCGTAGTACCATTCAGTGAGAAGCACAGCTCTCTTTCATTTCCTGTCAAGAACATATTTTTCTTTCCCTCCACCTATACAATGTGTCATAATTCAGAATTTGCACCAATCCACCAGAAAATACTTCTATCTCATTTTGCACTGCATTTAGAAGCTGTATCACTTATTGCACCACTTAAGCATTACTTTCTTTGCATTATTACTTAACAATACTTAGGGTCTACCACTGTTTTTCCAGGATGCAAAGAAGCAGCTATACTTCTTCAGCAATCTTATAGATACTCAGAGTCCTGTTTGTCACCACCCTAGTTGACAGAGGCTGTATGTGGATCATGGCTTGCGTTTCCAGTTTGGATATTTGCATCTTGACAGCAGCTGTCATTTGGGTTTTTTCCCTTCTGGCTACCCCCTTGAATAACAACTGAGGAAATATGTAAGTCAGAACTCCATGCTTATATTTAACAATGATTGAGCTATAGTATCAAGTCCAATATAAGCAATGTTCTAAACTTAAACTTAATTTTCACACATATATGTATATATGTTAAATTTTTTTATATATAGCAGTCTGAATTCTAGCTGCCATGAAGAACAGATAAAATAGAGTAAGAGGAAGTTAAGCAAAAATTTCTAACTGCTTTGGTGTATATATCCACTTATTTCATTTTTTTGGGGGGGGTTTCTTTATTAACCACCTACTCAGGTGAGACTATCTGTTTCATTGGATCAGGACCAATATTTTCAACTTAAAGAATCCTTTATTTTCAATTATTCAAAGTTTAGACCTTTTTAAAATTTAGAACTTATTAACTTATTCTAAATACTGTAAGGTTAATGATCAACTTATTTTTGGACAGATTTGTGCAAATACTGGCATTTAAAATAATCTGCCCTCCTCTCATATCTCCTACAGAATTGTTGTATACGCCTGGTAGAGGTCCTCTTCTCTCTTTGCTGGAGATGTAGGCAGGAGTATTTAATAGATCACTCAGGATTTAGACCACAAGAGAGAAACTTGAAGATGATAATTCTTAAAAATTAAAAAAAAATCTTTTCTATTATTCAACAATTCAGTAATTTATTCTTTCATTCAACAGACACGAATTCATAAACCAGTTCTCTGGCTTCTTTTCTTATTCTACTATGAAACAAAACTTCTAACTGCAGTAGCCTGAGGTTATGCTGCTTGTCTTACAGCTCTTAGAATGACCCTTCCTCCAAAAACTGTTTAAGAACTCAATAAGAAAAGAAGTATGAAGTACTATTTACCAAGAAGGCTTTCTTGGTATATGTGTGACACAGTGGGTCTCTTTTGGAGGTAAGAACAACTATTCAAGTTCTTAATTGTGCATTTTAATGTGAAACTAGTATATTTTGAGTTTTTTTCCATATTGATTCACTCCAAGATAGGCTGTTGCTTGTCACCTGTGACTAAAATGATCACATCTATGTTGTAAATAATTAACTTATCAAACATAGATGGACATGGAAGACAGAATGTTGAGACCAGGAAATGACTGAATTTTAAAGGATCATGAACTAAAATCTAATTACTACCCCCTCCTCACAAATCAACATATGATAGGCTTTAAATCAATGGCTGGGTATGAATTGGAATTAAATATGAATTAGAGTAGGAATATGAATTAAAGAAAGTAAGACAAATGTAGGTAAATTTAATTTTATGTGTTTTACATTTAATTTTGTCTATAAAAATGTCACACTGTAAATTAAACCATTGTTTATTTTCTGAAGCTTTTATAAGGAATATTACCTAATTATATAATGCTCTAACATGCAATACAACTAGCTTGCTTTCTTTTTTTAAAAACTCTATCTAGATTATTCACATTTAATTTGTATATTTTAGAGACATCAGACCCTATGAATATGCATTATTTTGAATTTAGTTGTGTAAGACCAGGTTTGTGTATTTGGTCATACAGAATTCACCAGCAACTAAATTGATTTTTAGCTTGCATCATTGTTTTCGGGTCCAATCATGAGTCATGGAACTTTCTCTCTCACCTCATATACATTATTACATCTAGAGTCATCAGGATGGAGTTAATATCCATGATGTAGTGATTGATTTAGGGAGATGATAATTAGATTATGGCTCATGCCCTTAAAGCATGACAACTGAAATCCTATCATTTTCCACATGAGAAAATATGCTAAATATTATAATATCTGACATGTCTATCACTGTGGGATTAATCCAGCTATCTGAAACAGAGGTTTGATATTTTGATCCATAGACATATTATCTTCTTTTGTCTTACAAACACAGGATAATTGATTTAGGGATAATGAAGGTTGATATTTGCATGCCTAAAATTTTAGTTCTACGAGGTTTTTATGTCCTCTTGGTTCAGATCTGTCAGCTAAACAAAAGAAGCTAACAGCAATCATTGTCTTTCTTTTTTCTGATTTTGTGGAGCAGGATCAGTGAACAGGATAATAGAGGTGTTTAACTAGCAACATTCATATTTCAAGCCAGAAAAATCTGGTTTGAAAGTTTTTGACAGACTTATGAGTTAAAAAAAAAAAGTAAATGTATGTGACCATTTAAACACGACAGAGAAACCGTATTTCCCAAATGTCTGAAAAATATAGAAAAACAGAAGAGCATGTTTGCAAGGGTAATTCATTTAAAAATTTTCCCCTTTTAAAGGAAATGTTTCTAGACCTTTGATCTATTTTATTTAAAAATACACATTTGATGCCAATTTTATTTTAATATTCTAGCACTTAGGATCTTCAAAACTCAGCTTCAGAAACATATCTCTGAGAATGATAAGGGATTACTGAACCTGGTCTCTAAACTATTCAAAATTTAGGTAATTACTGTTTACTTCTAAACATTCACTGATCTTGGCATTATTCTGCAAACATGTATCCATGTATCTACTGGGTAGTTAACAATATTCTAGTCACTGTAAGGCAGACATAAGAAGTGGAAAGGGATATATATCCTGGGCGTCAAGATACATATTCATAATATTAAAAATGGATCTACCATATGACCCAGCAATTCCACTCCTAGGTATCTACCTGAAGAATACAAAAGCACTAATCTGATGGGATACACGTACTCTTATGTTCACTGAAGTCCCATTTAGAACAGCTAAGTTATGGAAGCAGCCTAAGTGCCCAAGGACGGAGGAATGGACCAGGAAAATGGAATACTATTCAAGTATAAAAAGAGATGAACTCTTGCCATTTATGACAAAATGAATGGAACTGGAGCTGACAATGCAAAGTGAAGTAAGTCAGAAGAAGAAAGGCAAATACTGAATGGTCTCATTTATACATGGAATACAGAGCAACATAAAGGGGCAGGTCAATCTAACTAATAATAAATTCTTAATATCTGACTGTGAAACTGAGCCAACCAGTGGCAGAGGGTAGTAGGATGGGGGTGGAGGAGGGAAGCGGTTCAATAGAACATGATGATTACTGGAGCACTGAGGAAGATTGGTGGTGGGTTGGGTATGACAGCAAACACTGCAGAGGTTGAACCTGTAACACCCAGAGCAGATACAAAGGTAAACCTACTTTATCCCAATGAACATGATTTGGGAAAAAAAAGACATATACATTCCTTTATAAGCATTGAGTTATACATGCATTTCCAAGCTTGGCACATGTCTGGAAAGTAAGATAGGAAAAAGGAGACGCAAGAGTTTCTCTGACAGCTCCACTGAGATATCTTCTAGGCCTCTTAACTATGCGACAGAATAATAATCTTAATTATCACATTCCTGCAACTACTTCTTAATAGTCCAAAAACCTAGAGATTCATCATTCCTTTCCTTTCTTATTCACAAAACTACAGTCTCTCAAGTCTCACTGCACCACTTTATAAATATATATTGTGAATCATTACATTTTCTTACTCAAATACCTTGTTATCTTTTACCTGGACTACTGCAGTTTTCTTCACCTTCCACGTGGACTACCCCCAAATTAATGATCTACACAACCACTAAAATTATCCTTTAAAAATATGAATTAGATCATCTCTCAGCACTTCTTAAAACCATCAATGTTTTGTCTCACTTTGAAAAAATGAGGACAGTTGTATAAGACTTACATAATATGGTCCTTGTTAATTACTCTCTCTTACACCTACTATGCTCAAACCACTTTGGCCTTTTATGAGTATGTAAACTTGTATTTGCCTTAGGGGTTATGCCCTCTCTGTCTGTTATGTTCATCTCCATATTTTTACATGGCGAGCTGAATCATCTCATTCAATTCTCCATTTAAATGTCACCTCTCCAGGGAAGACTTCTCCAACCATACACTCTAGCCACCCTGTCACTGTTACATTTTCTAATTTAAATTCTTAGCATTTATCGTGTTTTGACATTTTCTTTATATGTTTGTTTCTTATAACTGTACCTGGTACCTATGGGACATTCAATAACTATTCATTGGATGAATGGATATTATGACTCCTACATAACACTGCAGAATAAGAAGAACCTCATGACTGATACTCCAAAAAGTAGTTACTGATACCATCAAAGCCAATAACTCCTTTATCTATTTAATTTGTCATAATATGTAGTTTTTAAAATTATAATACTAGAAGAAAGATAAACATGTTATTACTAATTTGGAGAATATGAAATAATTAAATCAATAGTTATATCAAGTCAAGCTGAAAAACTAACCCTTTATAGCTGACTACTGAGCTAAAGCACCGAAATGGGAAAGGGAGGGGAAAGAACAAAGAGCATCTATGGTGGTGGAATATGGGTGATTTGGTGCTGGGTGCACTATGGTGGTAATACTTGCTGGGGGCAGCCCATTATTACCTCAGTTAAAAATAAATACAACGAGAGATCAGTATACTATTGAAAATGAAAAAAATTGAGATAAGCAATATTAATATACAACAATATAGAATTCAAAGCAAGAAGCACTCTCTAATATAAAGGTTTTAAAAAATTATATTAAAATAATTAAAATACTTGCAGCAAAAATGAGCATGTATATACCAAGAATGACCAGTGCTTATGTAAGAACATACTCTAATTTTAATACTACAATGCATGGAATACATTTGAGAAATCCAGGAATGACTCTACCAAAGATGCCTTAATTGGGCAGACTTACACAAATATAGTTACTCTTAAATTTGTCAGGATTAATAAGTATTTTTAATCTGACTATATTTATGGTGTTAATAATAGTATAAATATTAATGGATCCTTAAAAAAGCTATTATGTCATTTTCTATGAAGGCTAAAGAAGACTTCAAAACATTACTGCGATCCTCCTAGTTTACTTTTTAGGTTTTCATTATGAATCACTTTCAAAGCTTTAGCACTTAAGACCTTTTTTTACCTATTGGACTTCAGCTGTCTGTCTGGAAGGACATGGGCTTTAATTTTTATTATTGAGATATCATTGTTTTACAAAGCTGTTTGTGTTTGTGTTTTACAAAGCTGTTTGTGCGGGACAGCCTCTCCAAAACACCCATAAGCCCTTTGTGCTCCCTTAAAAACAGCATAATTACAGTATAATTTAACACCATAAAATAAATGTGCATATCAGAAGTTTTTAAGTGAACTTATACAGTTGTATAATCATTACCACAATCCAGTTTTAAAATCTTTGCACCCCTCAAAAATTTTCCCTGTGTTCTTTCATATCTACTACAACATCTGCTTCACAAGCTGTAGGCAACTACTGTTTCTGTGTTGTATCTTCATAGACTTGCTACTTCTGATCATTTCACACAAAATGTCTTATATGGCAAAAATACTACTGCCTTTTAAATTTGCATGCCTTCATTTAGGAAAATACCTTTTACATATGTTAAAACAATCTACGCTGCTGTTAAGATACCTGACCATTTTATTGCTGAGCACTATCCCATTGTATGGATATACCACATTCTGTTGATCCATTCATTAATTGATGGGAATGCAGATTATATGAAGGTGTTGTATATTAGGAACAATGTTGCTGTGACTACCTAACTACAATATTCTTACTATCTTGGATAGCGCTGTAGTAGTAAATAAAATTGCATGTCATTTTCACGTAAGGCATTTCTACCCATGGTCATAAGCAAAGTTAGTAAGGACAATATCAATATAATACTTGACTCTGCCTGTGATAGTTTTCTCTGTTTATGAAATTTTGGGCTTCTGTAAAATATAACACAAATAGTAGGCCCAATGGATAAAAGGTATATGAACGTAGTTTTCCACAATATGAGGCAGAATTTCCTTATAAGTTTAAATGGATAAGTTGTAAGGTGATAGATAATCTGTTCCTAGTAGTATAGAGGCTTGTTAAAGAGAAGCGGAGAGAGGAGATTATTATCCCGGATGAAGGACCACAACAACAGGCCACACCATAGCGTATGGGAGCAGGCTTTCACAGGACAGGAACAACCAGAAGGGTGGGAAAGTCAACTCTTCAGGATGAACATCAACTAATGGGAGAGAGAAGGCCAAAGGAGATAGCAAGATCTATTTTCTCTCCATTTTCTGTGAAGGGTTATCTCAAGGCACTATTTTCTACCTAGTCTAGCTGGAATGTTCTCTATGGCCATTTGTGTCCCTTTGCAGCTGTGAAGCAGTAACCAACTTTGCAGTGCATCACCACATATTCAAATTCCATCTTTCTCTGTTTCACTTCTATTTTCTATTACTCTGTACTCTAGATTTTATTTTCCAGTAAAATATAAGCACTTTATCCTTTCCCTGGGCTCTAAGACACATGCTCGCCATATGAAGCATAGAGGGTTGCAAATTTTGGTTTAAAAGTCTGTCAGTGCACAAAAATACTAGGGGATGATAATAACAATCAATGTCTTATATTCATGGGGTACCGTGTTGCCAATGCTCTTAGAAGTACTTTACATGTGATAATATTTAATCCTCACCATCATCCTAGGAGGTAAGTGTTGTTATTATCCCCATGCTACAGATAACAAAGCTGAAGTATAAAAAGTTCACACACCTAATAAGGGCAAGGATCATGCCAAGAAATATGATGCATTTACATGTGTGTTGGAGCATTTATCAGTAAAGTGGAGTCCACTAAGATTTCCTTTGCCTAATAAGCAATTCTGATGTTGATATAGCAGACCACATGCTTACAACTAGGTGATGATCTCTAGAGAACTGAGGTCCACATGCTTTCCAGGATGTGTGATAATCTGGGCATCAGTCTCTCTTCTGGGTTACTTGGCTTACATGACCAAAAAGAAACATCACACACACACACTTAGTTGCACCAAAGTCCTTTATAGCTTTCCTTGTAAAGAATTATAAAGGTTGGGGGTCCCTAGTGGTGCAAGGGGTTACTCTCAGCCTATGAAGCTATCAGCACCCACTGCAGCACACATTCGATCCCCGGTCAGGGAGCTTCCCACATGGCGCAGCAGACCTCTCCTGCCTCACCCGCTGCTGCTCCTCTCAGCATGCATTTCAGTCAGTCTGCCTGTTCTGCGCCCCACTCTGTCTCTGGTGAATCTTCTCACCCCCCACAGCTCTGGCCTATACCCTAACTTGTATGCATACGTAAATAAATCTTAAAAAAAAAGAATTATAAAAGTTCTACTTTATTTTATTTTATTTTATTCAGAGCATTTGTACTTTCACCTTGAGTCATTTTTACACACCATCCAATAGTGCATATTATATTTATCCTGTGCACAGACACGCTCATGCCAGGCGCCCCTGCTCTATGATGTGACTATTTGGAGCTATCAGAGAAGGGTCCCCACTTTGTGTGGGGTAAGGATACTTATGGCTGAAAGTGACCTCTACATTCCTCTTACCTTTCTGTTGCTCTATTTAAAATAATGACTAGCGAATCTCTTTCAGCAAAAGGTCATTTGTGTCAATGGACAGAACACAGAGGATCAGATCACCTGCAGTAATTGCAAATTAATGTTCTCCTGGTAATGCATTAACTACACACTATCGATCTACAATTGAATCATAGAGGCTACAGAGAAGTGATTTTACTTTCCTATTTTTGTGGGCTTTTATTGCTTTTTCCATAATGCATTTTTCTTTCAACTAGAATTTTCTCTAATTGTCTCCATTTTTAATTTCCCACAGTGAGATGACTTCTAACTTGTAATTAGAATCTTGTAAAAATTCATATCGGTGTCTCAAAAGCCTTTTAGAAATCAACCAAACTGTAACTTTGATGCCATAAACTATATACATGATGCCCAGATACAGATTTCTACAGAGCCCAACTCTTGAGTGATTTTTTTTTTTTTACTTAGATAAAACAGAAATCCATTTGGTACTCTATCCAAAATTGCAATTTGTTGAATGGTCTGCAATAACATTCAAATTTCCCCTAAAAGTGTTTTATTTGAGAACACTGATGATGTAACTTTCTTTCCTAGATCAGACTTTTAGCATGTAAGTAAACAGCTATTTTAGATAAAATTTTCTTTGAAGAGAGGTAGATGAAAAAACTCCAGTAACTATTTATACACATTTGCACAGAATATTTATGACAAAACCCAATTTCCTCATGTTTGTGGCACACTCTTAATTGATACTATTCTTTCATTTGGTGGAACTGAACGTAAGTTCGTATTTCACTGAAGAACTTGAACAGCCCCTAGTCTAGACAGAGGTCATCTTATCTAGGCCTGGTTTCTGAATTGCAAATTAAAAAAATCATTTGAAATGGAAAGATATTCTGACATCAGTTTCCTTTACAACTTCTTATAAACCTTAAACATCATTGATTTTCTAAATTTCTAAATGGGAGACAAAGTTGTGATTTCTAATAACGGTTTTTTAAAATGCTTTAAGGCCTGTAAGAGCTTTGGTATTTTACTACCATTTTACTCATAATCATTATTTGTGTCAAGTCACAATTAAAACTACAAAAATAAATTTGCACCCAAATTGTTTGCTTTATTCTTTTTTCCTCAGTAAGTCATTATCATCTGTACCAAGAAAACCTTTAATAAATGTCAGTTGCTTGAGTAGAATTACAGAATCCTGGTACTCTTTCTTCTAGGAGTTTATAATTAGAGGCAGACACAATCAGAGTTGATACTTATTTTACAACCAATTTAGAGCTGAACCCGGATGCTGAAGGCTCCCTGATGTGCCAGGCATTGTTTGATAGCAAGAATGACAGGACCAGGGGGGCTGGATTAGAAGGGAGATTCTCCAGGGACTGGGACTCTGAATTGTGATACTCCTTTTAACACATTAAATATTATTTCTCCCTTATAATAACCCAATGAGACATGTACTATGCCTTTTCATTTAAAGATGAATAAGCCAGTGTTTACGGGTTAAATAATTAGCCCAGATTCATAACTACTCAATGGTGAGGACGATGGTGAGGGCTGGGGAAAGGATTGTGGAACTTCAAGCGCTTTCAACTACCATGCTACATGTGACAACAGAACTACACCTGGGCATGTCACAATGACACACACATACTGTCAAAAATCTTAGGGGCTAGAATGAGTGGAGGATTTTGCCAATTACTAGGGACCAACACAGGGTTTCTCAAATGAATGCATTAAGAGAAAGGAACAAAATAAAATAGACAAAACAAAATAGAACTTTGGCTTACGATACAGACAAAACCATATATTAGGAATGATATAGAAGCATAAGGCAAAATTCAGTTTCAATTTTACCTCACTAAGAAGAGATACCCTTAGACTTTATTACGCAGCTCTCAGAGCTCAGTTATATTTTTAGTTCAGAGCCGCAGGCATTCTATAGGGCAGCTACTGTCTAACTGTGTCTTCTCCTTTCTCCTCTTTGCTATTCTACCTCATCCTTAGTCACTCCTAGATTGAGATCAGAAAGTGAATAAATAAATCTTCATATTTTCTAATCTTTGAAGATGGCTAGAAATAGGATCTTCTCAAATGTACTCCTTAAGAAATGCACTAGGAAGAAAAGCAGAAGTATCTCAACGAAAAAAAAAAGGGGAAAAACTAGAGAAAAGTCACAATGCACAACATCTAAATTAATGACTGTCTCATTCAGACAAAAGTAACCACAGAGACTCTAGTATATCAGGACTACACTGTGGGGGTGATGACCAAATATGAGACTGGCTATAAATAGACTGTACACACACATGTAGGTGTTAAGAGGGTAAGATATTCTCAGGTTTAATTTGTTACGATTGAAAAGAGATACTGTGGCTCTAAAAGGTAAAGATGCACACCCCCCCCACCACACATACACCCCCACACACCCACACCCACCCACACACAAAGCAAAGCAGCCAATCATAAAATATCCTGGAAAATTATCTAGATATGTTTTGTACCCATTAGAATAAGGGTTCAATCATAAAGCAGAGAGAAGTCGTTTAAAAAAAAGAGTGGCCATTACCCAGGAGCATCATTATTATAAGATAATAATTCAGTGTCATTTCAAAAGTGTAATTAAAGGAAGTAATAAATAATTGGGACAGCATACACAGTGCAAAATAGTGGGGTGAAAAAATGTGGGGAATGATTGGAAACTCTTAGGGAGTCAACTGTGAAATGTCTTCTTGTGATCTGCATTTTCATTTTTTCTTGCAAGTGAAATTTTCAGAACAGCATAAACTATCATTCTGATCTAAACTCTGGGGGTAAAACTTCACATATATTAAGCAAAAGATAAAACTGAGCAAAACTGACAAAGGAATTTATGTTAGTCTGATTTCTGGATTAATATTTAATAGTGTCTTTCTTTGTACAGAAAGTTGATGATAATGCTCCATCATTAACAGAAAACGCACTTGGAAATGTTTTCTCTAGAAGTGATGGATTTGTGTGGCACAGTTTGTGGACCATCATCCTTGGGAATAGGAAAAAATTATTTGCTAGGCAGCTAGCCAAAGACCTGGGAGGATGTCATAGACCTAGTAGAAATGAAGCCATGGAATACAGAAATGAGAGGTGAACAATACGCTGCGGAAGTATAGAATGGAAAGGGCACACTGGATATTTGCTCCCAGATCAGAGAAGAGTGAAAAGGGTGTACTGTGACCCTGTGAAAATGTAGACCTTATCACTCTTCAGCACTCCCCATTGCGCATGAAATACCATGGCAAGTCTTTCTCATGGACTGCAGTACTCCCATAAGACCCACCTCTGCTTATGACTGAGTATCCCTTCACCTCCTACCATCCTTGCCAATCCTGACACAGGAAGTGCAGGCCACTGTCATCCTTGCGACCTAAACCCTTATATTATGTTCCTGCCCTTACTTCTACCAGGGGAACAGTGTTCTCCCAGACCTCTGCATGTCTCACTTTTTCTTTTCACTCACTTAAGTCTAGACTCTTACCATTTCTCTGAGAGTACGTCCAGCATGCAAAAGCCCTGAGAACAGCTGAGAACACCTGTGTCCTTGGTCTAGAACTGCACCTGCACCTAGTGGGCACACTCCAAGTGATGAATGAAAATGTCTAATGAGAGTTCGCCAAGAACATCATTTCTCTTTCTCTAGACATATTTCAGATGCAACTAAAATCATATCGACTTTTTTCTTGGAATCTATATTAATATATGGATATTTTCTGATGCTATTATTAATTAAATTCCTTATGTTTTTTCCATAAAATCTTCTCTTTGCTGCTGTCTTCAGTTTAGACATATAATTAAGTTTTGGCACCAAAGAAAAGAACATTCTTTCAATCAAGAATCAGCTTCATCTTATATGGTGTCAATCATACATTTATCTATGTCTTTACCTTAATTTACCCTGTAACTTACTCTTTCTCTATGGTTTATGTTGCTTAGGATTATGATCAACTAGATTTATTTTTCCCCAAACAAAACTTATGGGTAGCCAGTCAGGATTTCTTTTATTCAACACAAAGAAAAATTATCATATTTCAAGTAATTTTGGGGTAAACTATGCACAGG
Source organism: Scalopus aquaticus (assembly GCA_004024925.1). NCBI lineage: Eukaryota > Metazoa > Chordata > Mammalia > Eulipotyphla > Talpidae > Scalopus > Scalopus aquaticus. The sequence continues at coordinate 32,266 of PVIJ01008482.1, read as the reverse complement.
TGTAATTACAGAACTGAGAATGAATCACCAGCTGATAAGCTAAGGACAGAGCAAGCAGTCTTATTTGTTATGATGAGTTACTCTTCTATTTCGTAGTGTATTTCTTGAGTACAATAACAGGGATGGCAGGAGATTCAGGATAAACATGGAGTACAAATTAGGAAACATGGTGGCCAGTCCTACTGTGTAGCCAACTGATGAAATAAACTCAAGGAAATTACACATTTTCAAATCTGTAAAATGGGTATAAAGTGGTCACTGATAAACTGATAGCTCTGTACAAGTCAAATGAATTGACAAATGGAAATGGTTTTTTAAAAAAGAACAGTTATTATTCATCAGATCATTAATATTCTTTATATTTGCAATGGCCTTGAGCTTTCTATGTCTATGCAGTCTAGATTCTGAACTTTAACAATATCAGAGTCTATAAAGTATTGAGATGGATTTAAAAACAAATATCAATTACATATATACAAATGAGTATGATGTTTTCAAAATAACCACCTTGGTGGATATTGATGGTGCTCAGAGTAATATCGTAATACTTCTGTTTATTCAAGTCAGTTATGAACTTAGAGATAAAGCGACATGGTTTTGTTTATCTAACCTCAGTTTAACAATCAGCTTTGTTCACTCAATTTGGCTCTCTTTAGCTTTATTTACAGAAAATCAAATCTATTCTTAAAGTATGAAGAGTAGTTACTGACGGTATTCAAAACAAATCACCTCCCAAAGTGACTATTTCAAACAATCATTTGGATGGACACATTATGGGATGGTTATTAAAAAAACAATTATATTTAATCACAACCCATTTCAAGGGATATTGATACATTAGAAAGATTCAGAGAAAAAGCAACAAAGAAAACACATAGTTTAGAAAATAATGTGTGAAATAAGAATATCTAAGCAGCTGGGATTTTTTTTAACCTGGAGGATAAAAGGGCAAATAGTAGCTTAAATCTTTAGTGAGACATATAAAGGCGCTTGATGAAGAAGTGAAACGTGTAGTTAACCATATCTGCATACTATGCAAAATGGAACAGATGACACCTGGTCAAAGTTAAAAAATTTAGCCAAGGTTAGAAATTTCATGTATTACATCCACAAACATCTTAGCAATGTTATGGCTATTTTCCAACAAACTAGTTACTATGTGATTGTATTGCTTTCTTTCCTATACTAAAATTGTCTTTCAAAGAGATTAGATTTAATTTCAATTAATTTCCTTTGAATCCAGGTGCTAATCTTTCTTTCAATTGGAGAGTATATAATCATTTGAAGGCCTAGCAGGTTTCTATTTAATCCTTTACTTGCTTATAAACAACATTGTTCATTGGGGCCAAGACGTTTTTCAAAAATTAAAACCTCTTCCATTAAAGTAATTTAAAATAATGTAGTAATTGACACAGTAACTGGAATTTCTTTGGATACTAAGAGAACATTTTTTCTTACATATTATTCTAAGAAGAGAAGGTGCCTTTTTTTATATGTACTTGCATATTCTTAGAATTGTAAATGAAATACACATTAGGTCTAGGAAACAGGGAACTACATTGCGGAAAGAAAAGTATGTTTATTTTAACTTACTTATGAAATCTGAGATCACTTAAAAAATGTGAATGGTATTAATTATTCTTCCTTTATATATCATAGTTTATTTTTTAGTCATTTTAAATGAAAATAAGTAAATCATTGAATAAACACTTTCTGCTTAATCAATGAAAATTTAAAATGAAGTGTACAAGTTTTTATTACCTAAAGACCTGCATCAAGACTGGAGTATTCATGTACATTATCACCAAGAGAGGTTGTTGATAAGACATCTCCACTCATGTGGAGACAGTGTCATCATACGGCTTCAGTTTCTTCTCTTTCTGTATTTTAATGAAATAATATATCTCCTGATCACATAAAAAAAATGTCCATTTAGCTTGAACTAGCTCCATCAGAGCAGCTTTGATGATTGTTAAAAATTGATTTGGTTTTCTTTTTTTTTTTAAAGAAAAGATTTTTTTTTATTATTATTTATACAAGAACTGGGGTGTAGGCCAAAAGTGCGTGGGGTTAGAGGATTCACCAGAGACAGAATGGGCAGCAGAAGAGGCAGATCTACCGAAATACACTGCTGAGGGGAGTACAGGGTGAGATAGGAGAAGTCTGCTGTGCCATGTGGGAAGGTCCCGGGCCAGGGGATCAAACTCAGGCAGCAGTGGCTGGTGACAGCTTGATAGTGCTGAGACTTTAACCCCTGTACTACCAGGGAGGCCTTGATTTGGTTTTCTAAGACTAGTGAGTGACCATCACATGACCATGACTTCACAGCAAATGCTCCATTTTTCTGATGTATTTCTACTAACTTCAGTGACAAAACAATACAAAAGGAATGGAATAAAAACACACACCTATACAATCTCAACAAAGACACAGGTCATGACTATATATGAATGACTTGATGACTTCCTATAACTTCTGATGTTCTGTATCAAAGTCGTCAAGAAATTGAATTATAATGGCAATATCATTAAATTAAATTCTAGAAATCCATAGTTATTCAGTTAAAAAAAAAGGTAGTCTACTACTTATAGTCACTATATACAATAGGGGATAATTAACATTTTGTGATTTCTGTCACTGAAAGCACTGTCTCAGGGTTTTGGTTGCTAGAAATTCCTAAATAGTTTTTTATTGACAGAAATTGTATACTTATCTATGAGGAAGGGGATATGGAATTAATGGAAAGACCAGGTCTGGAAATAACTAAACCTAAAAGTTAAAAAATGTCAGTTTTAATTTTTTTAATGTCCTCTTTTCAAATTGTTTTAGAGGGGAACTTACTTATTTACTATCCTCTTCATGAATAACTAATTGGTAAAAGAGGTACACAGTCTGAAAAGAGTATATTCATGAATAACTAATTGGCACCAGAAGCAAACTTCTTTTCTTCAGAATATCCCCCCTTAAAAATATTTTAAGGGCCTCCCTGGTGGCACAATGAGTTAGCGCAGTGCTGTGGAGCTGTTGGCAGCTGTGGCGTGAGTTTGATGCCCAGCTGGGGAGATTCCCACATGGCGCAGCAGACCTCTCCTGCCTCGCCCGCTGCTCCCCTCAGCAGCGTATTTCAGTAGATCCAGCTGTTCTGCTCCCCACCCTGTCTCTGGTGAACCCTCTCACCGCCTCACAACTCTGGCCTGTACCCCAGCTTGTATGCAAAAATAAAATAAAAATCCTTAAAAAAATATTTTAAGATGTAAAGAGTTTATGAAGAGTTTGAGATTATATTTTAATAAGGTTTTTATAAACATCAGAATCTGAAATTAACTAATTATTTCCATCTATCTTTTCTTGTAACTCTAACTTACATACTCTAGCCAATGAAAGCCTATGAAATAATATGACAAATCAAATTTCAAAGACACTGGGGTTCACTTAAATAAAAGTCAGTTGAGTTGACTGACAAAGTTATAAGAGCAATTTTCCAAGAACAAAGACCCATAACTTGTTTTGAAATTTATTTCTTGGCTCAAGTGTCACATCTGGTTCTGTTGTAATAGTCACTTCATTTCAAAGTTGTGCTAAGGAAATGATCTAGAATACCCAAATTGCCATCTAGCTAATTTCTTGGATTTTATATTCAACTTTCACTGAAGCATTTTTAAGGTAAGGCTATTGGACATTTTACCATTGAAATGTTAACATCCTTGTCAAAACAAGTTATAAAAAAGATAATAGAAATAAACTGTGCCACTGAGAATGGTACTTTCCTAAAAACGATGACTTCAAAAAGTGAAATATTACCTATTACAACGGAACTCAAAACCCTAAAAGGCATTTACATTTTAAAACTGCACAGCAGTTTTCAGTATTTTATTATTTTTATATTTCAGTTACACTCTTAAATAGTAAAAATTCAAGCAAATGAAACTAACCGATTTTCATTAAAAATCGTCATCACTCATCATCTTTAATTTTTTATACAAATGTTACCTTTTCAATAAGATTTACCTTTATATTATAGCACTTACTATCTTATAAACTAGATAACAGACTTATTTTTCATATTTATTATATATAGATCTCCTGTCACTAGAATGTAAGCCCTACGAAGCAATGATCTTTTTGTTTGTTTTGTCCATAGATATATTTCAAATTCCCAGAACAGTGTTAGACAAGAAGTAGGTTCCTAATCAATAGTGAATGATTCTCTTGAATACATATTAATTAACAGGAAGGCACATTTTATTACATTTACCTAACTTATAAGAAAATTTTAGCTTCATTTTTGAAATGCCATAGCTTTTCCTAAAGTTGTACGGTTTAATTTTCAAAGACATAAAAGGTCATGCTTATTGAATTCATTTAAAATTGAATTTGAAATTACTATTCTTTCCAGTAATGAACTGACCTATCTACATAGTTTATGCATGTGGTGGGTGATATATCAAGATAATCAAAATGAAAATAATATTTTATATCACTATTTCTGGTGGATCAACACCATTGCTACAATATTTAAATACCATTTATTTGTGTGATTAATGTCTTGTAATAAATTCATGTTGTCAGTACATACTTCTGAGTATCAATAATGGGAGGTAAATTTGATAGTATTCCACGTGGAGATATAGAAGTGGATGATTTCCTTAAGGGAAATATAAAACTAGAGAAGAGGATTTAATTGGACAATACAAGCCAGTGAACAATTGCATCAGAGAAATGGTAGTGTTATAATGGCAGTGTTTAGGGCATTGAGGGGTAGGAAAAAGATTTGCACTAACTGCTAGAGGGAATCTGAAGGCAAATTTTAAAAACATATATAAAAATTGATACTGACTACCACCCAAGGCCCAGCTTACATTAAACACTGTGAATCAAGAGTAAAACCCATTTGGCAGTTACTTGGATTTCTCCAATAATATCCAGCATCCCAGAAGAATAGAAAATGAAAGGTTAGATTGAAGTAGTTCTAAGGAGTGGAACACAGTGAAATTCAGTTACCATGGGAGACAGATGTGCATATGATACATTCTCCACCCCAACCAAATGCCATGCCAAAATTTTAAATTCAAGGTTTGTCCAACTCATGACTGTCCGAAGTATATCTTAATGCTGATTTTAGTTCATTCTGTAGCTAAAATTGGTTTAAAACTATTTTCTGGCTGAATAAAAATCTTACTGAAATTAATGGTAGAATTGAGACATCATCTGCAATTTTCTACTAGTGAAGCCTACATTCGGAACTTTACATTTTTAACAAAATTATTTAGGACCCAACAATCTACATAGCTGCAAAGTCTCTGGGTCATTTCCAGCCATAATGGAAGGGATAGTCTTTCGATAACACATTAAAACTTTTATCCCCTTTTCACAATCTGGAAAAAAAATCACAACTCAAATACCTTGGGGAGCTGGTATTTTACGATAGGGTCTGGCATGACAAGATAAATTGAGTCAAATAGATTTACTCTTTTGAAAATCTGAATCAACAGATTAGGAAGCTAGTGAAGTATTTCATGGAGAAGTCAGAACTGAAGGACTAACACATGGAATGAGCCCCAGTGTCAAGATGGAGCATGCTGGGCAGAAGTTCAGAGGAGGGAGAAACAAGGAGCAGGCCTCGGAAAGAGAAAGAATAGAGAGAAATATAGATGCCTTTGAGGGAGAAATCACATGACCCATAAAAAAAGAGATGGAGAAGGGGCTTCCCTGGTGGCACAGTGGATTAAGTCTCAGTGCTATGATGCTATCCCCAGCCACTGCAGCATGAGTTCCATCCCCAGCCAGGGAACTAACCCACATGGCACAGCAGACCTCTCCTGTCTCTCCTGCTGCTCCTCTCAGCAGTGTGTTTCAGTCGATCTGCCTGTTCTGCTCCCCACTCTGTCTTTGGTGAATACTCTCACCCCCGTACTTCTGGCCTACACCCCAATTCTTGTATGCATAAATAAATAAATCTTAAAAAGAGAGAGAGAGAGAGATGAAGTTCTTTGCACAGAATTTCTCCACTTGCTCTTAAAGTTCCAGTTTTCATTCATGTATAGAATACAATAGGCTTCATTTTTTTTTTAATGCAGTTTGAGTGACTGTCTGGTTCTCAAATCAACATGAATGTAAGGAGAAACTGCAGTTTTACTATTTCACCACACATTTTTATGAAGACACATGGTATTCTGCACATATTAATACACCATGGTCCCTACATTGAGTACACATCTTTACTCACACAGAATATACAGTGTTGATTTATTTTCTCGTATTCACATTTTATCTCTTTGAATCCTTTACTAAGGAATAAACTGTCACCTGAACATTTAAGCTCTGAGGAGACAGGGAACACATGTTTTTACTGAAAAATTTTCTGTCAGCTCAGAATATCCAAATCTGTATATTGGCCACTCAAGAGAAATGCTCAGGTTATAATGTGCCAAGGCACAGAACTGGGTCCAGGTTGAGTAATATTATAAAAAGTGAGCATACATGAAATAAAAAATTAGGAAATTTTAATATAAGGGTGCAATTAAGAGTATAATGCATTCCATCTAAAAGCATGCCATTATGAAGACAACAGAAGAATTTTCCTCAACTTTGTACCACAAGAAGTTGAATAGGGGCCTCTCTGATAGCGCAACGGGTTAAATGCAGCACTGTGGAGCTGGTGGGGGCTGTGGCACGAGTTTGATGCCCAGCTGGGGAGCTTCCCACATGGCACAGCAGACCTCTCCTGCCTCGCCCACTGCTCACCTCAGCAGTGTATTTTGGTTGATCTGCCTGTTTTGCTCCTCACTCTGTCTCTGGTGAACCTTCTCACCACCCCACACCTCTGGCCTGTACCCCAGCATGTATGCATAAATAAATAAATCTTAAAAAAAAGAAGCTGAATAATCAATTTTTATACTTTTTGGAAGCCATGAATCCAGTAATAGCCAGGAAATGTGGGAACCAGGAAATTCAGAGTCAAGTTTGATAGTCTTTCCAGTACTTTTTGATTCTGAGTATTGACCTTTGATTTCATCTTATTTTTTCAATTAGTATTTTAGATTACATAGATTTCCTCGAATATTTGGCTTTTATCCCAGTATTTCACTGGTCATATTGTTACCTCATCTCAATTTTTTAAAAAGATTTATTTATTTATTTATGCATAGAAGAACTGGGGTGCAGGCCAGAGGTGTGGGGGAGTGAGAGGATCACCAGAGACAGAGTGGGGAGCAGAACAGGCAGATCTATTTAAATACATTGCTAATATGTGAGTTAGCTCCCTGCTGGGGATGGAACTCAGGCCACAATGGTGATAGCCTGAGAGCGAGACTTAACCCCTATGCCCCCAGGGAGGCCCTGATTTCAATTATTTTAGAAACAGGTAAGAGAATGCATCAAGAAAAGATAGAGGACACAGGACTGGAAATGAACCTCAGATTTGAGCTTTACTCAAAATAGGAACTTAATGAGTGCTGCCATTTTGATTCCACACTGCCTCTTCCTCAAGAGCTTTATAAGATTATATTTATTGTTACATAACACACTGTATTTGTTAGAACTTTTTGAAGAGATAGACAAATGCAAGTACCTGGAGGACTGAAGCACCACTGTGGAGAAACTGAAGTCCACTTTCAGCTGAGTCAATTCCACCAGTGGCCAAAATGGGAAATCCAGGCAAAGCACGAGCAACAGCAGTCACGGCTCTCAAGGCAATAGGTCTGATGGCTATGCCTATAGAAAATAAGAACGATCATTGGTTAGCTTATTGACCACTTGAGCATACTGCTTTACAATCACTATTATGTGATGGTTGTGTTATACTAGACAAAATTCATGGTTCTGTACCTTTGTTTAAGTTGTATACATACATAATAAATAAATTTTGTTTTGCTTCAAAGTAATGAATGTGTTTAAGGCCTTTAATGCTATTATTTTTTTTAAAGATTTATTTATTTATGCAGACAAGCTGGGGTACAGGCCAGAGGCATGGGGCAGCAAGAGGGTTTGCCAGGGACAGAGTGGGGAGCAGATCGATGGAAACACACTGCTGAGGGGAGCAGCGGGTGAGGCAAGAGAGGTCTGCTGCGCCATGTGGGAATCTCCCCGGCGGGGTGTTGAACTCGCGTTGCCGCTACCGACAGCTCCACAGCGCAGCGCTTAACCACTGCGCCACCAGGGAGGCCCTTCAATGCTATTATTGCCTGCAGACTTGTTATGTAAGTGGGTACAGCAACCCTGGAACTCTTGCATAAAATCATGTACATTACAATTTGATACACAGTAATATTGTAAAAGACTATGGAACACTGAAGCATCTGTTTTAAAAAGAACAAGGAACAGCAGATTTTTGAAAAAGAAAAACAATCACATATATTACACAAATACACATACAGCTCTGTTATGTTTCTGTTAAGTACAAAGCAGCTGGTGTGAATCGAGACACTATAAAAACAAGCAAGGTGCTGATGAACTTACAGATTCCATATTGCTTTTTACATGTGTTTCCCATAATTTCATGAAACATAGTATGCCTAGCTAATTTTTCATATATTAAAAAGTTTTAATTAAGTTAAAGAGTATTTACTAGAATTTAGTAATTAGAGAGGCTGTGTTTAATTTTTTATACTTTATTTGGCCAGACATTGCCAATATATTATTCCCTAATCTTTTTTTTTAAAGATTTATTTATTTATACATACAAGCTGGGGTACAGGCCAGAGGCATGTGGAGGCGAGAGGGTTCACCAGAGACAGAGTGGGGAGCAGAACAGGCCCATCAGAAACACACTGCCGCACCATGCGGGATTCTCCCCGGCTGGGCGTTGAACTCGCATTGCCACTGCTGACAGCTCCATAGTGCAGCGCTCAACTGCTGCGCCACCAGGGAGGCCCTATTATTCCCTAATCTTAATGAAAACTGCATGTATGCCCAGACACTGGGGTCATTTTTAAAATGACTAGACTGTACTAATGCTGCATTCACCACTCAAGGGTTAACACCTCCTGGAGCAAATTAATGTTTTCGTAACAGCAAACTGGTTTGATACTTCTGGTGTATTCATAAATCAATGGTCTTTAAAAGCACTTTCTAAACTAAAAATAGTTCTAGTTGTGCAAAAATTTGACATTGTCACAATCCAAGACTCCACAAACAAGCAACAGGCAAATAAGCCCCATGTAGTGAGTACTTTATCACCTCCACCACCATCTATGTCCTCACCAGTATTAGCAATATGTATTTATTTCAGACTTACAAGCAAGAGCATTCCTAAAATGAGTGGCTTTCTTTTTATCTTGTTTGTATTCATTTCAGGTGGAACCAAACTTAATGTATAACTAGTGCCTTTGCATCAACACCAAAATGTTTCTGGAAATGTCTAATTGTTACTCCCACACTTAAAAAACAAAGCTTCCTCTAGATACTAGTGTTTCTTACTCAAAAATATTCAATGCTAACACTTGAGATTTCCATAACTGATATTGAGAATACAAGGCATTAAGTTAGGGCAAATTGGAAACTGAATGACAAGATTCTGTTTCTATTTCGAAATACATATGGGTGACTTCTTAGTCTATACGTTACAACCATAAAGAAGACTAACCCAATAGATAGGAGGAAGCACAGAAAGAACACACACACATTTATACACACATGTTTAGTGATCCTAAAAAGAAATCTAAGTTAAAAAAAAAAAGTTGAAGGAAAGCATATTAAAGGAGATTTGTAACTTAAACCTTTTAGATGGACATATTGCTATCTCTGCATAATATAGTGGACAGGTTCAATGCATACTATTTTGGTAACTTCTTTACCCACATATTACTTTGAAGTAGTAAAGAAATACTGAGATTCATTTTTTTTTTCTTATTTAGTTGACCCTAGAGAGTAAAGGAAATTTGAGCTAAGCAGATAAATAATTTATTTCTAACTGCACTGTCAGAAGACTATCATTAACACTAAGGGGTAAAATTTCAAAGTGGTACATAGGGATTTGGCCACATATTCCAATTGATATTAACGGACATCAAATGGCAAAATCCCAGAACACAGCTTTGAAAATCTAACCAGTTACATTTAAAGGGCAACATTATTACACAGGTGTTAAAAAACAGCAGCAAATTCTCAGTGGCATTTGAAGATGTTCAATTAGGTCAATAAGACATTTTCTATTTCATGTTTTTCTTCCTTTTCTAAAACGTTCCTCATCTACCTAATGAACGTGAAAATCTTTCAAAGTAATAAAGGTACCTTTTTAAAAATTAGGAATAATTATGCTTTCTGAGGAAATGTGAGCCAAACATGAAGAAATGGATTCTGCTGCTGCGGGGTAGTAGTAAATTCATTTTTTTATTTCCATATATATTTCATTTGATTGGTTTTCTTATAACTCAAGTGATGTAATATGAAATATAATCTACCTTTCTTCAGCATTTTTACGGGAAATAGGTTTTAAAAATGAACTTTATCCACTACGAAAAATTTCTGAAAGGAAACAAAAATGAATAAAAGGCTCCTTCTAAACGGTTAATATAAACATCACTTTTTAGCTTTAAAATGACAAAAATGAAAATACATAGGTTTGAGACAAAGATAAAATGTTTGGTGTAAAGAAAACACATATATTAACTCCATACTGAATTGTACATGTGGCTACTAAAAATGCATAAAAATTTCTGGAATCACAGTTGTGGAGATAATTTTTTTTAAATTTTGTCACTTCTACATTAATTAATCGTTTTAGCTTAAAAACTAGAGAGGAAGTACCCAGTTTGAAAGGCTCAAGGAATGTGAATGTAAACTCCATCACTAGGGAAAATGACAAGGCTTAAATCAAGAAAATGAAATCCTGTAAGATTAAATGAACTAATAGGCAGCATTCAACCTAAATTAAGTCCTCATCTAGATGGAGTGGCCAGATGAACTTAAAGGATATTCAGTTATACCAAGTCATTCTGTTTCCACTGGAATGCACTGATGATAATCAAGCCATCCTGATTCCCAAATTTTGGAACAAGCTGCAGGTTTGAACAAACAAAAATGAACTGTGCCTTTGAGTTCCAATATTGCTGGCAGGAGTTCCAAATTGTACTAAAGTGGCCAGCATGGAAAAGCTGGTAGACTAGACTGAACTGTAATTCTGATATGTAATTGATCCCTTCTTAGCATATAGTTTTAAAATGCAAATGCAGAATCTAATTGCTAAAAGGTGCTTGGAGAGCTATTTAAATGACACAAAATTCTTCCCTCTCTGTTGCCCTCTTAAACTCAAGTTCCTAAAATCCCCATTATGTACAATCTATGGTAATTAAAATTTCTATCCTCTGATATGTTAGGAGAACCATACATCTCCCCTTCCTTTTCTCCTTTTCTAAGAGCTCTCATTTAGCAGTGTCATGATGTTGGTAAGATTAACTATTTGAAGAAAAAAATGTCAAAGTCAGACATCAATATATTTAAGATATTTTTCTGAGAACTAAAAGATGCAAGCACAAAATGAACATAGAAATATTTTTAAGGACAACTTCAGAATCCAGTTTATTGGTGAAAAAGAAAGCAGAGCTTTTCTTTGTATGACTAAATCTTTGAAGAGGAAAGAAATTTTAATGGGTAAGACAGTGTGGAACATATGCTAATTTTGGATAACAGAAAGTTTGAATAATTGAGTTTAATTCTGTTTGTTTTTACCCTAATCATTAGACTCCTAGGACAGCTACTGTTACACAATTAATTGTTAGAGCTAAGTCCATAGTAAACTCCCTGATAATAGCCCTAGCTGGTAATAAAATAGAAATTGGGTTATAATACTCACTTGTTCTCACTGTGCATACAAAAGAAAATGTAGTTTTAATTTGCTTACATTAATTAAAATATAATGAATTAAGTGGATAACAAATTTACTACATATTGAACTTTGACTGTCTAATTGTTAACAGTAGTTTTAACATTATCAGAAAAAAGAAAATATTAACAAATCAAGAATTTCAAGGATCGAGGGGTTGAGAGATTCATTTTTATAAAACACATAAATCAAGCACCAAAAAATGTATACTTCATTAAAATAAGTTTAAAATGTTAATGAACCTAATATACTGAAAAAAATATGTGAAGCACAGCTATTCAAAAATACATCTTTACACATGGATTAAAATTAGTTCAACCACAAACTGAAGTACTAAGAGAATCAGGATTATATGTGGAGATATGACATCTAATGAGAAGAAATCGGAAAAAGGAAATCAATTGTTTTATGTTGTTGTTGCTGTTTTGGTTTTATTGGAAAAACTAAAAATGTATTTATGAAAATATTTTAATTTTGGTTGACTATTTCAAAATAAAGACTTTCCCCCCCAAGTTTTTATTTCTTTATTGTTATGTTTATTTGCTTCATAACATATTCAATATGTTCATAGTTAATTCATATTTGATAACTTTGTACCTAGCAATGTATTAGGCACTTTATTTTAGAGCAACAGAAGTCACACTCTTCACCAGAAAAGAGGTGATTTTCTTTTCTGAAAGTGTAGGATGCTGTTAATGAAATAAGTAGGTGTACTCACTGTGAAGTGATTTCCATAGGCTAGACTCTGAGATTGGGGCTTTATCTACACTATGTCATTTAACCCTTACAATGCTGAAAGGTAGATGCTGTCATCTATTTTGTATGTGAAGAAGGGAAAGATCAGGTTGAATAAATGATTCATTTGATGTCACAGTTTAAAAGGGGCACGCATGCTGAAGGTCCATAGTTCTTAGCTGTTATTGAGAAATGTCAGTGCAGCAGTTATGAAGAAATTCATCTTCATATTTTCTCTGTGTAAGAAAAACAGTAGCTGTATGGCCATTAATCTAATGCTAAGAGAACATGTGTAAAGTCCAATCAATTAGTTGTCTGGGTTCTTTATAATCTAATGATTTTGAGCAAGCACCTTAACTTTATAAGTTTAGTTATTATAACTTTATAATACCAGTTTCCCCTATCTGTGAAACAGGGATATTAGTAACAATATTAGTATTGGAACAATTAGTAACAATATCATAACAACTTGGGCAGTCTTAAGTGATAGAATTCATGGGAAGTACCTGGCACAGAGCCTGGTTCTCAAATAAGTATCAGCTAACACTGGTCAACAAATTTTTTCAAAAGTCATGTTACTGAAATAAAATTAGTCATTTCCTATCAATTTGTAAGTGCTCAACACAAATATGACAGTTAAATTCTAATTTTGGCTCAAGTTTTTTTTTTTGGAATCTGCAATAAATTGATGTTTACGTCACGAAATGCATGCCAATAGTAATAGGCCTATGGTTAATACCTCTAAAAAATCAAGTCATGGACTACTCCGTAGATTTCTTCACTTGTCTCTTGTATAGCTGTTCAGGGGCATCTTTGGGGAATGTCCAGCAGTAGTCAGCCAGCATTGTAGTGGACGATTCTCCCTGGTATCTTTGTTCCATTGATGCGGTATCTTGATGAAAATGTTCACCGTGTTCATCACTAACCATACCACAGTTATCAGGGAAGAAATCCAGATGGGAATGAAGGAAGTGGATCTTTAGAGACATACTGCAGTCAAGTTTCTGATACTGCATCAGCATGTCTTTTACTAGTTCCTTGTAGTTTTCTGCCCTAACATTCCCAAGAAAGTTTGTAGGCACTAGGTGAAAAGCATTCCATGCTTGTTTCGCATCACCCTGCAAGTTGTTGAACCGGTCATCTTTGAAGAGCTCTCAAATCTGAGGACCCACAAAAACTCCCTCTTTAATCTTTGCTTCGCTGAGTCGAGGAAATTTTTAATTCAGGTATCAGAAAGCTGGTGAGGTCCGGTCCATGGTTTTCATGAAATTCTTCACCAAACCTAGTTTGATGTGAAGGGGTGGTAGCAGGATTTTGTGAGCCTCGGCCAGAGCTGGGTGCTGGATATTCTTCTCTCCAATTGATACATTTTGTCTGCGAGTCCATTCCTTCTGCAAATAGTGCAATTCACTTGCTCAGCTCTCCCACCCACATAAACACATGTATTTTGTATATCCCTACTGCAGTCCCATTAAAAGGGCAACTAGTTTCGAATCACCACAGACATGCCAGCTGTACTTGTTATACTCAGTGGAATTCAGTAGCTGCTTTAAGTTATTGTACGTCTTTTTCATGTGGACAGTATGTGCTACTGGAATAGATGGAAGATGGTTTCCATTATGCGAAAGCACAGCCTTAAGATTCAGTTTTGAAGAGTCTAGAAATAGTCTCCATTCTTGTGGGTCATGAGTGATTTCTAAGGCATTCATGAGGCCCTCAATATTGGAACAAATATCAGAGTACTTTCCTTTCTGAAGGAAGGATCCAACTGCTGGTGGCGCTTTTGATAGAAAGTAATTGTGACATCTTCTTCTAGAAGATTCCATTGTTGGAGTCTTGATCCTAGCAATTCTACCTTGTTCTTGGATAAGTCCAAATCACGAGCAAGGTCACTGGGTTCTTCCTGTGTTAGTCTGTGTGGGGTTGATGATGCACCACAGTGAAAATCTGGATCACTGCATGCTGATAGAACAGGAGAAGAACAGGTCGGCTCACCCTTGTCCTCATCAGATGAATCAAGAGAATATTCTTTTGGAGGTTCTGGAACAGGAAGTCCCTCACCATGTTGAACTGGTCTCAATGCAGACAGAATGTTTGGGTAGACCATTCTCGACTTCTTTTGCTTTGTTATTCCGCCGGAAAGAGGAGGAACCAAGCAGAAGTAACAGTCTTTTCTGTGGTTGCTTGGCTCTCTCCACACCTTGGGGACTGCAAATGGCATTGATGGTCTTTGCCATTTAACCACTGTGAAACCTATGTTGTCCAGGTAGCACAGCATATATGCGGGGCCCAAGGCTTATCCTGGTCATCAACCTTGCATCCAAAGTAAAGATGATAAGCCTTCTTCACTTGAGAAGTGATGCTTTTCTTCTGGTTGGCAAATGTCACTTCACAAATAGAGCAGAAATTGTCCACACTATTAACACACTTTTGAGGCATGACTGTTCTGTATTGTGCCTAAATGGATAAAATAATAACAGTTCTATGGAACAGTTGCTTAAACTGTCTTGCACAAAGTCTGAAATATTTTCAATGCTCAAACTTTCCAACAGGGCTTTATCTAGTGCACTGTTGATGTCAGCTTACTTCAGCAGCTGCTTGGCAGTGGTAATGGATTGCATCAGCAATGATGCAATCAACTCCAGATGATGTGTGCATGATGGTATTATGCAATGCGATGCAATATGACATCATTCTAGGCTGATTTAGGATGTTGTTGCAGTCCTACTGGATAAATACACACGGTGAAACACATAAAATGAATTATATGAAGTATCTTCAAAACAAGAGCTAATAAAAAATTTTCAGGGTTATATTCATATTCAGCACACCAAGATAGTACAGATTAGGGCCTTTTTAAGTCAGTAACAATCTCACTGTTGACCAGTGTAATTTTACTGTCAAAGACAGAGAAATTGATCAGAAAAAAAATTAAATATAAATATGTGGGATTATTTATAATTTTGTCATTCATTTGTTATAAATTCAGTAACAGAAGTAGCTATATTGGGAAGTCCCTATCCCTTGAGTCCAGATGGATACTTAGTAGATGGGATTCAAAAGAAAATATCTTTTTGTTACAGGAAATACTGGATTAGATTTCTTCCAATTCAAAATTTCAGGGTACCATGAATTTTTTCATGACAGCTTAAGAAGGAATTTTATGTGCTCTGGGTTTAACCAGTACAATGATGAATTTATTATTATGTTTTAAGGATTTATTTTTATTTACTTATACAGCTGGGGTATAGGTTAGAGGTGCAGGATGTAAAAGGATTTACCAGAAACCGAGTGGGGAACAGAACAGGTGGGTCTACTGAAATACACAGCAGGTAAAACAGGAGAGGTCTGCTGCACCATGTGGGTTAGCTCCCTGGCTGGGGGTCAAACTCAGGCCTCAGTGGCTGATGATAGCTTGTTAGTGCTGAGACTTAACTGCTTGTGCCACCAGGGAGGCCCTACAGTGATGAATTTAACTTAGAAAAGCATCACATATGAATTAAAACGCAAGTTATTATTAAATATATGCAATGGAAAGACTCCTCTTTTGAGTGCTTTCTAATTGCCAGGTGTTTTCCTAAGTGTTTTTGCTTACATTGTTCCAAAGGCATTATTATAGCTATTTTTTGTCCCCAATTTTATAAATGTGTGAACAGGACTCAGAGGAGGCAAATATCTCACCCTCAAGATCACTCAGAAAGTGTGGGCTCAGTGTTTGAATACAGGTGTACCTGACTCCGATACCAAGCTTTAAACCACAATGCTGTATTTCTTCCCTATTTTTAATTGTTGAATGTTTAGATATAAATTAAGTTACAGAGAGAGAAGTTAATAAATTTTATAACTAATAAAGATATGTTGTCCATGTATGATAAAAGCAAGAATGTTAGTAATATATTAATTGTTAGCTAGGAATTAGATAAACTCTACTAGTAATTGCTATAACTAGACTGGTCATGAGCCCTAGTTTGCCCAGGAGAGTCCCAGTTTATTACATCTGTATTTATTTGCAATTACATGATGTAATTGCAAGTAGCATCCTCACTCTAAAAGTATCCGAAATTGAATAATTATATCCATGAATTATAAGACAAATACGGAAACAAAGTGAATTTTGCTTTACAACAAAGCCATAGTCTATGAAAACTTAGGAACTAACAGTGTAGGCCAAGAGTCAAAGGATGGCGTGAAAAGATACATGTCTTTAAATTTGTTACTAGAGGAAAAAATATATGGCATTCATATGTGACTCTAGGATAATTAGTCTATATGTTCTTTCTATTTTCAACCTGTAGGTGGCCACCACAAGCTATACTTATTAAACAACTCATTAGTAGCATTTTCAATACTGTCATCTTTAGATAATTAGCAATTTATTTAAATAACCAATTTCAGTAGAAATAATTGCCATGAAATGCCCTGAACCTACTTTTTTATAAACTATAATAAAAGTGTTAAGATAATCCCTGACATTTGCAAATGCCATTAGTTCACCTTTCCTTTTGATAGTGCTATGGCATTATGTTTAAACAATTACCCGATAACACAGCAGTTTAATGAAACAGTACAGTAAGCACATTCTTCAATATGGCCAGCAAGGGCATTCAGATTCAGAAAGAACTCCCGTGCAGACATGTTTACACAGACAGGAGACACAATCAAAAGAAAAAGAATTATTGAAACAAGTATATTATTGTTATTTCCAACTTGGGTTACTTCTCATACTAGGTACCACCACACAAGTACTGTCGTTGGAAACAAGAATGGAGCATTTTGTAAGTTGATTCATATAAGTGGTTGATGTAAATTAAAATCATATGAATCCATGAATATGTAAAATATAATCATTATAGTCTTTATTCACTAACTTCCACACAGAGGAGAAAATAAGCAGGAAACTTTCCTTACTGTCATTTTAAAATAGTTAAGTATGTTTTTACTTATAAAATGGTAAAAATTTTCAAAACAGGGTATCCTGGAAAAACCAGAAATGGCTTTTAAAAACAGCTCACTATTTAGCATTTACAATGGTCTAGACTTTGAACTCTCAGCTTCTTCCTTGTTATTCAGGTTCCTATTGATAAGGAGTCCCCAGTGATAAATACTTTGAAACATCCGTAATTTTTAAGCATTTATTGGTCTTTACATGATAAAACGACTAAAATTCAAAACCGACAATGTCATTTTATGTTTAAAAAGAAGTAATTTTGAGACTAGCGAATGCCAGTTGCTCTGCTAGACTATTTTTATATTATTTACATCCTTAAAAGTCACATATGCATTATCCCATTGAACAGATGTGCAAATTCAGACTTAAGAGGTTAAACAGTATGTGCAGGGTTGTGTGGTAAATAATGAATTGCAAGAATAAAAATACTACTTTATAATGTCAAGGTAAAATTCTTTGCTGGGTTTGAATTTGAGTGTTTTATTTTCTGGTTACTATAGGCCTTGAGGCCTCCCAAAAAAATGTACTTTAGGTAATGCTTTTAGCTTATAAGTATAATGAGCTTACCTATAAATAGCAATAATAATATTAAAATATATATGTATATATTTTAAATACACATATACACATAATAGGTAAAAATGCACACATACATGAATATACATAAAACTACACAAATACACATAAAAATACACAGATACGCATAATCAAGAAATTCTGAACCTTACGATGGAGGACTGGGTGCTTTGGTGGTGGGAGAGTTAAGGTGACCACACCTGAGGGGAGAAATGCTATACCTTCAAAAATTAACAAGGATGTAAGAAAATGGTACTTTGTTAAAAAAGAAATGAATTCAAAAAACTAAATTCTGCACCATGACAGATTTAGTGTACTTGGTATAGAAACATTTCTCATGTTATTTTGCTTAAGGATGTTCAGAGCAAATGTTAACAATACCACATAAAAAATCTTACCAGTCTATATGTATACAAAACTAGTTATCTGAAGAGGAGAAAGAGGAAGATAATACAGATATTGATAATACTGCTGACCAGAATTATATTTTGCTCTGAGAGGACCCAAGATAATTAGAAGATTTTTTTTGAAGAATTAATAAAACAAAAAGTTTCCACACCCACTAGGATTATATTTTTATTTCTTTGGAAAACCATGATTTCTTTTCTCCATGAAATTCTATACTCTGTTTTCCTCTCTGGTTAATTCCACAGTCAGGGTGTCCATAATAGCACTTGCTTTACTTTAAAACTTCTTTCATTCAAGAATACATTCTCTTTTCACTAAAAAATTAATTATACACATAAATATCTTTGCATGTGGTAAGAGTCACGTTTCTCAGTCTGCTGATACTCAGGCTATACAGAAGGCAAAGAGGTTTTGTTCTGTTCTTTGGGCTGGACAATTCTTAAAGATAGTGATATGGACAAGAACATCTCCAGCTGAACCCAACCTAAAGCCTGAGAACCAATGTACTCTGTAAATTGACTTGGTACTTTGTAAAAGAGGGGTCTTTATTTAATATTTATTCTACATTAGTATTAGTACTTGCTTCCTCAATAAGATGATAATAAAATTTCTTCCAGTCAATAGGATAAAAAAGAGAAATCATTTTTAGTCAAAATTATTATACTCAATACATTTATTTATTGAGCACCATACCAGTCACTAAAGGGAAGCAAACGAGGTGCCTGATCTCAGTAAGCTTTCGGGGCTGAGTAGATGAGATGAAAACACGGACAGTGCAAGGCCACAACCCGACAGTGTGGGGCAGATGACAGAACTGCTGGAATTCAGAGGGCCGGAGGACCAGGGAGATGGAAGCAGTCCAGGAAGGCTTGGTGGGAGACTCAGTACCAACTGGGCTCTGGAGAGATGGGTAGGATAGGCCTGGGGTTGAGTACTGGGCTATCTCAAAATCTGGTAGAGGTTGGGGACAGGTAAGCAAAATTACAGATACAGTAATAAACAAGTCACATTCATGCAAACACCTATCTTAACGGAAAACTAAAGCAGTCTCTCGAACTGGGAAATGGTATATAATGCATCTCGGTGGCAGAAGTGTTGCTGGAGGAGGGGAAATAGCCAGTCCTCTGGTCCCCCAGAGGCCACCATCAATTCTATACAGTATTTTATTTTTAGTATTTTTTTAGATTTTATTTTATTTATGCGTACAAGAACTGGGGTGTAGGCAAGAGGTATAGGGGGTGAGAGGATTCACCAGAGACAGAGTAGGGAGCAGAACAGGGGGATTTACTGAAATACACTGCTGAGGGGAGCAGCAGGCGAGGCAGGAGAGGTCTGCTGCGCCATGTGGGTCAGCTCCCTGGTCAGGGATGAACTATGCTGCAGTGGTTGTCTATAGCTTGCTAGCACTGAGACAACCCCTGAGCCATCAGGGAGGCCCTCTAACATTTTACTTTTAAAAGGCTTTTAAAAATACTGAGTTGTCATAAGAATAAAGAGGTAGGTATGAATTTCAGCAGTGTCTGAATAAACGATATCATGAAATGAGGAAAATTCAGATTTTAGTGTTAATGTTTTTTTCTCAGGGGAAACCAAAGAGAATATATAGTCGATGCATATGTCCCTGGTCATAGTCTTCCTATAGATTATAAGAATCTTCCCAGTCTCATAAAAATGGTAGTAAGAATTTTATCAGTCAAAAGAGACAAGAGTTACAATTAAGAGAGTATAATTCTCTTTTCCACAATGTAGAGAACTCATGTAATGGGAAGACATGTTCACTTTATCAAATCATATAACAGCTGTTGCCAGTATTGTAAATTTTCATTTTCATAGGTGCATTTATACTTTTAACAAACACCATATATATTGAAGAGTCTACTAGATGCATAAAATAAAGCACACAATCAAGCAGTTAGGAAAGGGAAAAGAATTTAACACCGCATTACTTCAGACAAGCTCTCCTAAGGTACTTAAAGGGGCCTTCAACTGCCCTAGTTAGTGAGGCTGTGCGTCAGCCTGGAGACCTCTCCTACCTTCCCAGAGAGCTGCCCTAGGCTCACAGAGGTCACCAAATCTCCACCTGTTTCTATCAGTCCCCTAGGACCTTGAGTCCCCTAGGCCTGGGACTGCAGACTAGGATAGGATACTCCTGAGGCAAGTGGGTGGTTAGAAACCAGTAGTTATTTGGATAGGTGTGCATCAGAAAAGAAGCTCTAATGGACCTATGCAAAACCAGGCAAAATCAAATCAAGTCATCTTGTAAAGCAGCAGCACAATGTCAGAGTAAGTGCTTGAGAAGTAGTTACCATCACCAGAGATTCAAAAAACATTAAAATGTCAATAAGGGAAACTATGAGTAACTTTATGCAATAGATTCAGCAATTTAAATAAAATGGAAATATTCAGTGCAAAACACAACTAACCCAAGTGCACTCCTCTCTCTCTCACACACACATACACTCTCACTTAAACATGTGCGTGTGCACACGCGCGCACACACACATACACACAAATCAAAATTTAAAAAATAGATCCTTAACTAGTACAGAAATTAAAAATAAAAAACATTTTTACAAAGCAAATTTCAGGCCAAGATGTTTCCACTGGCAAATTCTATTAAATTCAAGGAAGTAATAATACACATATTATATAAACTTACAGATATATTGGGCTGTTGGAAAAGACATGATTCATTTTTGCTTGAAAAACAGAAAAAATACATCATGACTTTTCTGACAACTCAACAGATGAAGGAGCAAATCCCAATGCATTTAAGATATCAACATAATCCTGATATCAAAACCCAACAACCAGACTAAAAGAAAATACCATCATAGACCAATATCCCCATTAATATAGATGTTGATATCTCTAATAGAGTATAAGAAAACTGAATCCAGCAATATATAAAGAGAGTAATGCATTGTGATCAAATGGGATTTATCTCAGGAATATGAGGTTGTTTTTAACATTTAAAATCAAGGAATATAATCCACCACACTTACAGAATGAAAAGGAAAAAGACATGTAAGCATCTCAAAGGGGTATAGAAAGTACATTTAAGAAAGTTCAGAATTCATCCACAATAAAAATGCTTAGCAAAACAGGAATAAAAGAGATTCACAACCTCTACCTGACAAACGGCATCTAACGAAGAGTTTATAGCTAGCAATATGCTATGCTAAAATATTATATTTCTCTATATACTTTCTTACACTCTATCCTGTTCTACATAAAGAAATTTAGAAAAGTAAAATTTATAATAGCAAGAAATAAAATAAGAATGAATTTGTAGATCTCTACAATGAAAATTACAAAATATTCCTGAGAAAAAAGAAGAGATTTAAGAAAAAGAAGAAATACACTATATTCATAGACTACTCAGTAGTTGCAGTAGTTACGATGTTAAATCTTCCCAAATTAATCCATAGATTTAACACAACCCAAACCAAAATTCCAGTAAGATTTCTTTGAAGAAACTGATAAGCTGATTCTAACATTAATATGGGAAAAACAAAGGATCTAGAATAAGTGAATCATAAAAAATTAAACAGAATTAAAGGACACTTTTTCTACCTCAGGACTTGCTATAAATCTATAGTAATTAAGGCAACAGTATAAGAATATAGAACAGAATGGAGTCTTAGAAATAGCACCCTCGCATAAGGTCTATTGATTTTTGATGAAGGCACTAGGTCATTTTAGGGGAAAAAGTCATTTTAACAAATGGTGCCAGAATAACAGGATATTTGGAAGAAAAAAGGCAAAAAAAAAAAAATGAACCTTGACTGTTGTAATACTTCATTAATGTAAAACCTGAAACCATATTGTCTCTATGGGAGAGGAAAAAGAGATTATCATTGTAACCTTCACTTAGGCAAAGATTTCTTGGAAAGGATAGTAAAGCAACTAACTAAACTGCAAATAAAATGATAAACTGCATTTCATCAAGAAATTAAGAAAGAAGTCAACATCTAGGAAGATTATGTTTATACATGTTTAAAAAAGTACTCACATCTAAAATTTGTAATGAACAATAAGCTAACAAATATGAGATGCATAATTTAATTAATATGGTCTAAACTTAAGCAGACATTTCAAAAGAGAAGGTATACAACATTTATTACAAGAAAGGGTGCTTCACATCAGCGAAATGTAAATGAAAAGCACTGAGTGACATCACTTCAAACCATTAGAAAGTAGTTGAAAATCAAGAAGACAGAAAACAGTTCCAAGGATGTGGAATGCATAAAATGCTCATACATTGCTGGCTAGGAGTGAAAATTGATAAAATAGGATAGCTGTAAAGATTTATTAAAAATAAAGCCTATATCTGTCCTATTACTCAGCAATTTAATTACTAGGTTATCATGTAGAGTGACAATGTGACTACAAAAATGTACAGGAATTTTCACAGCACCCTTACTCCTAAGAGCCCCAAACTGGATGTCACCCAAATATCTGTCAATGAGAGAATGGATAAACAAGTTGTGGTCAATTAATACAATGGAAATCATCAGTAATTGGAGAGCCTTTCACTGTGATCACAGACTGTTGTTTCCCCGGCTTCTTGGTCTCGCGTCCAAGAAGATTAAGGACATAGACCACAGGATGATGAAGCCCAGGAGGTTTTATTAGTAATAGAAACAGTTCCCTTTCTTTCTTGGTAACTTTCTGCTTGCCTGTACATAGGGGGTCTCTTCCTCTGCAAACTGCTCTCACTGCTCCCTTTAGAGCATAACCTCAGCTGCCATTAGGGAAAAACGTGTGATGACTGCTCCGGTTGCTTCCGGCTGAAAGTTAGTTAAGGGTAGGCAGGGGTTCGAAGAGAGGTCAGTCCAGAAAGATACTGGCAAGTTCATTTTGGGTTTCATGCGCAGTACCATCTGAAGCTTTAGAGAATCTAGGTGAGAAGATAGACCACAGGCAGCAGAAAGCCCCATTTCCCAATTTGGTCTCCTCCAATTCTTTTGCCAAATTGTGAACATCCCTCTGTTGGTCATTACCTGTCCTGGCTCTCTGACAACATAACAATGGTTTTCTCTTAGCATAGAACCACCCCACCCCGAGAACATCTAAGGCCCTTCTATTCTGTAGGAACACTGCTGTCAGGGAGTCCAGCTGCTGCAGTAGCTGATGAAGACTCTGAGGCCTTGAAGAGTGGTAAATGGTCCCAGCCACCAGCTTGGCAGAGCTGAGAGTCAGGAGAGGGAGAACAAGAGGTATTGCTCATTTGTGCCTAAGTCTCAGCAGAGTCCAAACAGGGTTTGCAGCAACAGAGGCCTTCATGCACCTTGCAATTTGGGGAAGAGTGAGGGCCAGGGTAGAGATGCCATTCCAGTCTGGGGGAAGGCCAAGATAGGGCCATGAGCCACAGAACCCTTACATTTTGGAGGTCTAGTTAAGGCACACCCAAGAAGTCTCTTTAATGTGTACTTGCTCTTGGCATCAGCCACTAGCAGGCCCCGTGACACGGTATGTGTCTGCCAGGAATGCTGCCTGTAGCAGCGCAAAGCAGGGTTGCTGCTAACAGGGGTCCTGTGGATCAGTTTTGTTTTCCCAGAGAAGGATTAAGGAATCCCAATTTAGAACATACGCCATCCCTTGTAGCAAGCAGGAGTGATAGTTCAAGAGCTTAGAGTAAGGGGACCTGTTTCAACTCCAAGACATCTGTCAGATCCTAATGGGTCCAAACTCCCTTGGAGCTGGCAGTAAGGGGTAAAGTGTGAACAGATGCCTTGGAGGACCTCTGTGCAAAGGATATTGTGAAGGGCAAGACTGGGGGACCAGGGTAAGGTAGAAAGAAGGTTCAGAGGGAGACCCCAAGGCCAGAGTGGAGGGCAGAGTTGAAATCAGGGGTGGATTTGGGGCACCACTGGAGAATTTAAGGGTACCTGGGGATGATTCCTTCTGGAAGCGGCTGCTGTGGGGAGGGCCAAATCTACCCGCAGTCTTTCCAAAGTTCCAGGTTATCCCTGAGGGCAAGGAAGTCCTGTACACAGGACCTCTGACCACCAGCCCTGCTGTCTACAAAGAGGTCTAATGGGTTTGTGTTATTAATGCTACTTCCCTCCAGGGGCCAAGTCTCGCCATCATCAAGTATGCATTGGGGTCAGGCCCTGGTACAGAAGAAGCTGTTTTTTGCACAGCATCTGCAGATCAAAGGAGTCCTGGTGTCTCAGGATACACTCCAAAGGACTGCATGGAGAAGATGGCTTGTTTCCATCTGTGTCAGAAAGGAGTGTGTGGAGAGAAGGCAACCCTGTCAGCCTCCACATCTCCAACCCCGGAGTCCATGAGTTGAGGGTCCCGAGTGGCCAGCCCCTTGCTCTTGGGAAAGGATGTTGACAGGAACAGTTGTCCTCACCTATGCGGGCCCTCTTCCCTTCCCACAGATGTCTTTGGGCATAACGGGTGTTTTAAGGAGTTTTTGCAGCCAGTGGGCCTGTAGGTGAAACTGAATTTTAAGGAAAAGGCAAACCAAAAGTCTCCAAAGGACTATTCCAACCAAAGAGGGGGGCCAGTCAGATGTCCAAACATGTGAGAGAGGTCATGAGCAATGCAGCAACCCGCCTCAGGATATGGGGCCAGTAAAGGACTCCAGGAAGGAATAAGTCAATAACAGAGGCCAACGAAAGAGCGGTGCGGCACCGGCCCTCCTGGGTGCATTAGAGTGAGACAGAAGAATGCGATGACCAGAGCATGGAGGACATCTGGACCAAGGAGAGCGATGGGTGCAGACTGAGGCAGCAGTAGGCTGCACTGGAGAAGATGGGCCCACATCCATGTGGAGGTGAGGGAAGAGATCAGAAAGGGAGAAGTGATAATGACTGCATGGGACCAGGTCCCAAAAGGGGGCTGGAGAGCTGCAAAGTTCCAGTAACACAGAGTGCATGAGAAAGGGAGGTGGGAAGGAGTGAGAACAAGGCAGGGGAAGAAGAAGTCCTCCTGCTTGAGGAGGGATGAAATAAGATTCTGGAGAAAAGGTGGGAAAGTTGGACAGAATGGACAACAAGATGAATAGTATATAGTACGGGGAAGTATACAGTATAGTATATACTAGCATAGCACAGAATAGGGGAGAAACACATGAATACCATGATGTAGTACTGGCTGACCTTGAGCCACAAAGCTTGGGATGGAGGCCACAGGGAAGGCAGAAGGGGGAAGGCACCTTCTCCACACCATGTTCCCAGTGCACCGCCCAGGGGATGAGTTGGAATCGATCTACCAAGGCTGTCACCCAAGTCTCAAGGTCAGCAGCTGAGCTAGTGGCTCTTAGCGGGCCTACCACTGCCTGAGTTTTTGTGCTGTGGGTTGGTCATCTATAGGAGGGCAGGTGCTCAAGAACGCACAGAGGAGAGGTCCAGTCCTGAACTGGCCCCTGAAGCATTGTCAGGATCTCAGATGAACCTCCAGGGATGTTACACCATAATCACAGTCTGTTCTGCTGCGCGGTTGGTCTCTTGCGCAAGAATATTAAGAATATGAATCATGGTGGGTGAGCTCAGGAGGTTTTATTAGTGATAGAAACAGCTCCCCAGGAAGGGGAGGGGGCCCAAATGGACTGCCAGTTGCAAGTCTAAGTCTAGCCTTAGTTTAGTCTAGCCACTGTTTGTTAGCTGGCTCGGGGGGAATGCTATGTTACGTGGCTGCCACTCTGCTTCACGTCTCAGGAAGGGGTGCAAACTGGCACAGACAGGTGGACTTTTCTGAGCTGTTTTGCCCAGCTAGTCTTACTACCTTTTTTCTTCTTTCTTGGTATTTTCTGGTTGCCTGTGGCTGGGATTCCTTCACCCACAACCTGTTCTCAAAAGGACTTGCCTGCTGACATATTCATAAAAATATGATGTAAAGCAAATGAAACCAAACACTGCAACACACACACACACACACACACACACACACACACACACACTCCTACATAGGAGTGAGAGAATGAACATTATTTACATAAAGTTTAACACTGTCCAAAAGAACCTATGGTGATGTAAGACTTAGATGGAAGTGGGAGAACTGACTGCCAAGCAATATAAGGGAACTTTCTGGCATGAAGGAAACATTCTCTGTCTTGTTTTGGATGGTAATTACTACATATATATAAAATTTCCAAAGCTAATTTAGATGAACAGTTAATACCTGTGCATTGTACTATGTGTACAAAATGCGTCAGTCAAAAAAACATGCACATATAAGAAGTAGCTAAAGAATTCCAATTCATGAGTATTCCCATTTGGATCTAGTTGTAAGAAATCTTTTGATGATCGAAATCATTCAAAGACTTCATTTTATAAAATATGGGGTAGCAAGGGGACGAGGGCAAGAAGAAAGGGAAGTGGGAGGAGGGAGAAACAGGGAAGGGGTGGGAGGATGGGGGAGAACACAGTAGACTATGGTGGAGCATTAAGGGTGTTTTGGTGATGGGAGAACCATGGTAACTACGGTTGCCCCATGTCACAATATACTGTCAAAATATTAACAAGGATGTAAAACAACGGTACATCACTAAAATGAGTAAAATAGGGCCTCCCTGGTGGCGCAGCGGTTGGGCGCTGCGCTGTGGAGCTGTCGGCAGCATCGATGCGAGTTCGACGCCCGGCCAGGGAGAGTCCCACATGGTGCGGCAGACCTCTCCTGCCTCGCCCGCTGCTCCGCTCAGCAGTGTATTTCTGATCTGCCTGTTCTGCTACCCGCTCTGTCTCTGGTGAACCCTCTCGCCGCCCCACACCTCTGGCCTGTACCCCAGCTGTATGTATAAATAAATAAAAATCTTAAAAAAAAAAAATGAGTAAAATAAAATAAAAAACACTAAAATTTTAAAAAATATATGAGAGATTCTTCCCATTTGCAAAGAGAAACTGAATTTGTGACTTTGTATTTTAAAGGTAAATGGACTCTGGTGGTAGACTATGGGTGATTTGGGGGTGGGCATCCTACTGTGGAGATATCTACAGGGGAAGATTCTAATATTACCACAATTTAAAAAATTAATTAATTAAAAATAAAAAGGTAAATAGAACCAGCGATTACAATTCCTGTATATCATGGAAAATAAATCCAGCGAACCAGATTACCCAATGGGATATTTTAATGATGTTTTTGGCCTTTTCAAAGTTTGAAATCATCATGAAATTTTCCTGTAAGCAATACTTTGAAAGAAGTCATATGTAGCACATATAAGCACGCACACACACATACATCTGTAATAAAGCATTGACTGTTAAGAATAAGGATGCAGACCACAAAATGATACAAATATGAAGACAGGTATTTTGGCTGGACCAGAGCTCTAAATCCCAACCCTTGCATTAGCCAGGCTTGCTAAGCATACTCTGTGCAGAAGGCACAGCTCCAGCAAGCTGCAAAGGAAGTTTGGCCCTTTTCTGACTATTGTACTAAGACTCAAGGGCCAAATTTCAAAAATGTCATCAACTGATCACAAATATTGTTAACATATAATGAGAGTTTCTGTTTCTGCACTTTATGCCCAAATTGCTATTTGAGTATATCTTTACCTCTCCAAAACAAGAGAGCAAGAACTCAAGGGTGTTATTGCTATTAAAACCTTGTAATCATAAACTGATCTTCCCAACCGAATCTTTAAAGAATATTTGGCTTATAGCTTGTGTCAAGTCTATGATGGGTTTGCAATGGAATATTCTCTCTCTATTTGCTACTTTTCCCATCTTTTATGTTTTCTGATGAAATTTCAGGCTCTTGTCAAATTGAGGTCGTTACTTTGTTGATTGGCATGGATATTTAGGCTGAATTGGCAAGTGTGCAACCCCGGATGATTCAACTCCCTGCCAAATGGCATTTAGCTAACTTCTGCATGCATGAAAAAGAGACAGCCTATTATCAGGACCAACTTGGTGGAAAAAAGGATATATATTCAGTATCTAATGCACATATCACAGCAGAAATGTGATGCATATGTTTTTCCTCATTCATAGACGCTCATTCCATTTATATTGTTGCCATAAGCGCCTCATCATCCAAATGCTTAAATTGTGCATAATGATTCTAAATAACATTGGGCCATTCAGAATTAGGCACTGGGTAGCACAGATGTGTTAAATCTAGTTATACAGGGATGGCTAGAACATGGGTTCTATGCCTCTAGGGGAGAGACTGTTTTAGTAACCTTTGCCAAAACTGCTATATATTGTTTTCTCAACAGAGCTCAGAAACTCTTTGTAATTGTGTAGAAGCAGACAGAAATCATATTAGAGTACACCAGACTTTCAGATCTTTTCAAGTATATCTGCGCTGGTGTAAATAGGGTCAACAGCCAGAGCGTATGTCATTTTTGTAACACTAATACTTGTTTTACCTTAACTAATAAGAAAGAAGGCCTGAAAAAAGGCATGTTCACAGGCAGCAGTGACTCCTGTTGTATTTTAGATCATTTATTTATAAATTCCAGAATACAAATCTAAGACTCCCAGAGTTCTTATTTATGAAACACTAACTTGTTACGGGCAGCCCTTGAAATCTGAAATTTAGAAATAGCGAAGTACTAAAAAGTTGAGGGAGAAAATGATATGTGTCCCACAGCTAGCACAAACTGAACTAGAGAAACATATTTGTGATTGCCAAACAGGGCTAGCACGCTAAAGACTGTAGGCAAACAAAATGCTAACAAGTTTAATTATTCTCCAATGGCACATTTATGGAGAGTATAATGTCGCAATCAATAATTACAAGCTCACACAAACAGCATTGTAATAATTCTACAAGGCGTGTTCAGAAGTGAAATAATTCAGAATTTGAAATCAATAGCATTTATAGACATTGGAAAATGTCAAATGGAAAATGAATGCCAGCATCTGTATTCTTTCTGGTGTATTCTTAGAATGCAGATTTTAATTATTACTTAAAAGATTTCCTGGGACTTGAAAGCAAAAGTAAACATTTGCCTGTTCATGTCTCAATTAACTCTTTCAACAGGTTTAAATCTGTCAGGGAGTTATGTTATATAGACGAGTATGACAAGATTCAGAAGAACTAAGGTTTTTTCTAAGACCTGCTTTTTTAATTTCTCTTTTTTTGGCTGATCTTTCTTCTGTCTTTCACAGACGCCTATCTCATAATGTCAGTCTTTCTCTTCTTTCCCCCTCATTTCTCATTACTCTGTTAATCTTTACAATAAATAAACTTAGCACAAATATTATACCTTTGGTAGATTCTTAAAATACTCCTATACTCGAAGGAAAAGAAATCAGTATGTGAAATTGGATGAGTGGTATATGATGAAAACTACTCTCTTTCAACTTTTCTGTAAACTTAAAATCATTCCAAAACAAATAAAAATTTTAAATACCCTTATACAAAATGTGGATTCTTCTTGCTCTTACAAAAATATCAGTTTGTCTATATTATTTGACAAAACAAAGACACAAATTTATAAATATTGGAAATACTTTTTAAAAAACACAGCATTTATAGTTGTTTTCATTAATTTCCATTTCCTACTAAGAAATAATAGCAATAATAACTACCTTTTATTGAGTGGTCTAATACATGCAAAGCACTCTATTAAGGCTTTTGTTTATGCTATTTCATTTAAATCTCATAAAATTCCCAGAGGCTATTATCTTTGATGCTCAAAATGGTTAAATATCTTCCCTTGTAATAGTAACTGGAAGATCTGAGATTCTGCCTTAATTATTGACTCTCAAATCGATGCTACTTTCTACACTGCCGTGCATCAAAAAGTTAATATTTTATGTATTTCTGTTCATACAAATACAGTTCCAGGCACTGTGCTAGCTTATATATTTGTATGAATGCTCAAAAATTACCTTGCAAACAAACTGCTACTAATCCAGGATTTTTCCTCCTGACATTTCCTAGTAAAATCTGCCCTAGTTATGTATTTCACTGTCAACTCTAGTCTTTACTTACATTTCTTCAGATTTCTGGAAAAAGAATGCAA
Organism: Scalopus aquaticus; assembly: GCA_004024925.1. Lineage (NCBI taxonomy): Eukaryota > Metazoa > Chordata > Mammalia > Eulipotyphla > Talpidae > Scalopus > Scalopus aquaticus. The sequence goes on along the minus strand of PVIJ01008482.1, from coordinate 1,840 downwards.
TTAACATTTCTTTATTAATGGAGTGATGTCCAATCACCTTATGTATCACCAAATTACCTATCAACTGAAAAAGAAAGAGCAGAAAATTTAATTTCAGGTTACTCCAGAAACTATGGCAACCAGGCTGTTTGGCAGTCAAAGGGTGTAAAATCCAGATTAGATGGATGGATATATTTACATATTCACTTTTACATTAAACAGAGTGGATGACACATCCTGTATAAAACCTATTATTTAAACACTTCAAGTGAAAAGTGTTAAAATAAATGGCTCATGACTTATGAAGTGTTAAAATAAACGTTTATTTCAACACTATACATGTCATAAGCCATTTATTTCAACACTTTCTACTTCAGAAGACTCACCCAGACAAAAAGCATAGATTGCATTTGCTAAGAGTATGTCAAGAGGCCAAGATGCAGAGGCTAAAACCCAAGTTGTGGTGCTAGAGCACACCATTTAGGGAGACTGGGATCAGAAGGTGTGTGGGGACATTCGATGCTTCAAACCTGGTAGATGCTCTGGGCTGTGGCAAGCTCTTCATCCACACCACCCACACTGGCTTCATTTAGACATCACTTTTATCTTATGCAATTCTGAGACTTCAGGGCAATCCTGAACATCAAATTATGAATGAAATGTATTGTCTGGGTCTTCCTACAGAGAAAATGTATGTTTTATTTCGTGTCTCCATTTATTAGAACAACCTATGTAACCCAAACTCTTTAGGAAAGAAAGCTTCCATGAATAGAGGCAGAGTTTCATTAGCATAAATGCATTTACTTATATAGCACTTCTTCTAAGCCATGCTTCAAACTAAGTGCTGTACAACCAGTAAATAATTTAATCCTCACAAGAATCTGGAGGGGGGCCTTGCTGGTGGTGCAACGGGTTAAGTCTCGCACTATGAAGCTATCCGCAGCCACTGTGGGCACAAGTTCAATCCATGGCCAGGGAGCTAATCCACATGGTGCAACAGACCTCTCCTGCCTCTCTCACTGCTCCCCTCAGCAGTGTACTTCAGTAGATCTGCCTGTCCTGCTCCCCACTCTGTCTCTGGTGCATCCTCTCACCACCCCACATCTCTGGCCTACACCCCAGTTCTTGTATACATAAATAAATCAATCTTAAAAAAACAGAATCAGGAAGGGTAGAGACTCTTGTTTCTTTTTTCTTTTCCAAATGAGAAAACTGTGGTACAAATGGGTGAGTACACAACGGTGAGAAGCTGAAGGCCTTTCCCCTAAGATCAGGCACAAGGCAAGGATGTCCACTCTCACCACTACTTTTCAATATAATACTGGAAGTCCTAGCCAGAGCAATTAGACAAGAGAAAGACATTCAAGGGATCCAAATAGGAAAAGAAGAAATTAAACTGTCTCTATTTGCAGATGATATGATAATATATATACAAAACCCTAAAAACTCCATAGGAAAACTACTCAAAATAATAGACCAGTTCAGTAAAGTAGCAGGATACAAAATCAATGCACAAAAGTCAGTAGCATTCCTCTATGCAAACACCCAATCTGAAGAAGAAGAAATTAAGAAATCCATTCCCTTCAAAACCAAAACCAAAAAAATCAAATATCTGGGAATAAATCTAACAAAAGACATAAAGGACTTACACAAAGAAAACTGCAAAACTCTGTTGAAAGAAACAGAAGAAGACACAAGAAGATGGAAAGGCATCCCTTGTTCATGGATTGGAAGGATTAACATTATCAAAATGGCAATCCTACCAAAAGCAATTTACAGATTTAATGCTATCCCAATAAAAATCTCAATGACATTCTTCAAAGAAATAGATCGACTACTGATGAAATTCATATGGAACCAC